>JASGXE010018721.1:0-11369 GCA_030068105.1 Sinentomon sp. SZTP_YWyxl
ACCGAAAGTAGTGGACAATTGGGAATAGTCCAAGCCGATTTATTACAAGTCTCTGGCACTGCGGAATCGTCGAAACCGGCAAAGAAGTGGACAATGGGGAACAGTCCAAGCAGTAGCTGATACTAGGGAATCGTGGAAACCGACTGGAAGTATAGTGGACAACGTGGAATAGTCTAAGCCGATTATAAGTGGCTGCCAGTGGGGAATCGTCGAAGCCGAGTTAAACCAGCTGAAACTGGGAAAAATTCGAAGACGAGCGTTAGAAGCTGTCAAGAAGTAATAGTCGAAGCCTAGTGTATGCTGCTGGCAATGGGGAACAATCGAGCCGAGTGTAAGAAGCTGGCAATGAGGAATAGTTGAATCTGAGTGTAAGTAGCTGGGAGGGGAATAGTCGAAGCCATGTGTAAGAAGCTGGCAATGAGGAATAGTTGAAGCTGAGTGTAAGTAGCTGGGAGGGGAATAGTCGAAGCCATGTGTAAGAAGTTGACAATGAGGAATAGTTGAAGCTGAGTGTAATGGCTGGCAATGGGAAATCATCAAAGCCGTGTGAAAGTAGCAGTGCTAATGGGAAATTTAGTCGAAGTCAAATGTTAGAAGCTGTCAATAAGGTATAGTTGATTCTGAGTGTAGCTGGGAGGGGAATAGTCGAAGCCATGTGTAAGAAGCTGGCAATGAGGAATAGTTGAAGCTGAGTGTAAGTAGCTGGGAGGGGAATAGTCGAAGCCATGTGTAAGAAGTTGACAATGAGGAATAGTTGAAGCTGAGTGTAATGGCTGGCAATGGGAAATCATCAAAGCCGTGTGAAAGTAGCAGTGCTAATGGGAAATTTAGTCGAAGTCAAATGTTAGAAGCTGTCAATAAGGTATAGTTGATTCTGAGTGTAGCTGGGAGGGGAATAGTCGAAGCCATGTGTAAGAAGCTGACAATGAGGAATAGTTGAAGCTGAGTGTAAGTAGCTGGGAGGGGAATAGTCGAAGCCATGTGTAAGAAGCTGTCAATGAGGAATAGTTGAAGCTGAGTGTAATGGCTGGCAATGGGAAATCATCAAAGCCGTGTGAAAGTAGCAGTGCTAATGGGAAATTTAGTCGAAGTCAAATGTTAGAAGCTGTCAATAAGGTATAGTTGATTCTGAGTTAGCTGGGAGGGGAATTAGTAGAAGCCATGTGTAAGAAGCTGACAATGAGGAATAGTTGAAGCTGAGTGTAAGTAGCTGGGAGGGGAATAGTCGAAGCCATGTGTAAGAAGCTGACAATGAGGAATAGTTGAATCTGAGTGTACGAGTAAGTAGCTGGGAGGGGAATAGTCGAAGCCATGTGTAAGAGGCTGACGATGAGGAATAGTTGAATCTGAATGTAAGTAGCTGGCAGGGGAATAGTGGAAGCCATGTGTAAGAAGCTGGCAATGAGGACTAGTTGAATCTGGGTGTAAGTAGCTGGCAGGGGAATAGTCGAAGCCATATGTAAGAAGCCGGCAATGAGGAATAGTTGAATCTGAGTGTAAGTAGCTGGGAGGGGAATAGTCGAAGCCATGTGTAAGAAGCTGACAATGAGGAATAGTTGAATCTGAGTGTAAGTAGCTGGGAGGGGAACAGTCGAAGCCATGTGTAAGAAGCTGACAATGAGGAATAGTTGAATCTGAGTGTAAGTAGCTGGGAGGGGAATAGTCGAAGCCATGTGTAAGAAGCTGACAATGAGGAATAGTTGAATCTGAGTGTACGAGTAAGTAGCTGGGAGGGGAATAGTCGAAGCCATGTGTAAGAGGCTGACGATGAGGAAAGTTAATCTGAATGTAAGTAGCTGGCAAGGGAATAGTCGAAGCCATGTGTAAGAAGCTGGCAATGAGGAATAGTTGAATCTGAGTGTAAGTAGCTGGGAGGGGAATAGTCGAAGCCATGTGTAAGAGGCTGACGATGAGGAATAGTTGAATCTGAATGTAAGTAGCTGGCAGGGGAATAGTCGAAGCCATGTGTAAGAAGCTGGCAATGAGGAATAATTGAATCTGGGTGTAAGTAGCTGGCAATGGGTAATCATCGAAGCCGAGTGAAAGTATGGGGAATAGTCGAAGCCAAGTGTAAGAAGATGTCAATGAGGAATTGTTGAATCTGAATGTAAGTAGCTGGGATGAGGAATAGTTGAATCTCAATGTAAGTAGCTGGCAGGGGAATAGTCGAAGCCATGTGTAGGAAGCTGGCAATGAGGAATAGTTGAATCTGAATGTAAATAGCAGGCAATGGGTAATCATCGAAGCCGAGTAAAAGTAGCCACTAATGGGGAATAGTCGAAGCCAAGTGTAAGAAGCTGGTAATGGGGAATAGTTGAATCTAGGTGTAAGTAGCTGGCAGGTGATAGTCGAAGCCATGTGTAAGAAGCTGGCAATGAGGAATAGTTGAATCTGAGTGAAAGTCGCTGGCAGGGGAATAGTCGAAGCCATGTGTAAGAAGCTGGCAATGAGGAATAGTTGAATCTGAATGTAAGTAGCCGGCAGAACCAAAACGTGCATCCTCACTCCGAATTTTAGATTTTTGGAAGCATGACAGCGTCTCATCGAGTGCTTGCTCAAATCTCAAATATGAAGCAGATAGAGAAACCTGCAGTCCGAAAATAATTTGGCCAAACAGAGAAGAGACATTTGGGTAAATTCTCGAAACGTAATCAAGAGGGCTTGTCAGAATGTGATGGCCAGGATAAGATGATTGGAAGCATCGAGAGAACGGAGACGAGAAAGAAAGTGGGGATAGCAGGAGAGAGATGGAGACAAATGATGGAGGAGAGAGCGGGGGAGACGGAGGCCGTGAAAGTGAAAGCGGGAAGAGAGAGATTGGAGATGGAAGGAGTGAAAGAGGGGAAGAGAGAGAAACGGAGGCCGTGAAAGTGAAAGCTGGAAGCGAGAGATTGGAGATGGAAGGAGTGAAAGAGGGGAAGAGAGAGAAACGGAGGCCGTGAAAGTGAAAGCGGGAAGAGAGAGATTGGAGATGGAAGGAGTGAAAGAGGGGAAGAGAGAGAAACGGAGGCCGTGAAAGTGAAAGCGGGAAGAGAGAGATTGGAGATGGAAGGAGTGAAAGAGGGGAAGAGAGAGAAACGGAGGCCGTGAAAGTGAAAGCGGGAAGCGAGAGATTGGAGATGGAAGGAGTGAACGAGGGGAAGAGAGAGAAATGGAGGCCGTGAAAGTGAAAGCGGGAAGAGAGAGATTGGAGATGGAAGGAGTGAAAGAGGGGAAGAGAGAGAAACGGAGGCCGTGAAAGTGAAAGCGGGAAGCGAGAGATTGGAGATGGAAGGAGTGAAAGAGGGGAAGAGAGAGAAACGGAGGCCGTGAAAGTGCAAGCGGGAACAGAGAGATTGGAGATGGAAGGATTGAAAGAGGGGAAGAGAGAGAAACGGAGGCCGTGAAAGTGAAAGCGGGAAGAGAGAGATTGGAGATGGAAGGAGTGAAAGAGGGGAAGAGAGAGAAACGGAGGGCGTGAAGGAGGGCGGGAGGTCTAATTTGAAATCAATTTGCCGATATTGGTCGACATCCCGCAGAAACAAGGAATACAACACCACGAAGCAAACAAGAAACACGTGTTTTGTTCATGTGCGGATTTCAGAAGACAAGCAAACCACATACCAAATGAAAGACCAGCGCAATGAGCACGTGCTTGACACGTGCTATCAGTCGCTTAATGAAATTGCTTCGCCTGGATGGTTCGTTTCATTGCGGGAAAATAATATCAGCCGGGAAAAAAGACACCCCTCACCTCCACCGAAATGGTCAGAAATTCAATCTTCGCCTCCGGTCTATTACCGTCCCTGGAGCTACCCAAACAAATTGGCTGGATATTTGTGGCATTTTGTGGTTTGGTTTGCCCAACACTGGATAAAATACCAGTCTGCCGCCTATTCCTCCAGGATTGCGAATACCACTTCTCAGTGATGCAAACGATTTCAGGCGAGTGAAGTGCTCAAAGGAATGGAATGCTAAATGGAATGGGCAAACCCTAAAGAGTTTGCCCATTCCATTTAATATCGGAAACCCGACGCCCTTTTGAGAGTCGGGATGAGTTCTGGATGGATACGTCAGTCCGCTTCCGCATAATGAATCCTCTGGACGTCGGGCCAACGTCCTGAATGGGACCAGGGACAAGTGGTGACGGTGGTCAACAATGCACTCCGCGAGAAATGATAGTAACCTGATGAATGTTGTCCTGTAACCGCCCTATACATTTGTCAAAATACTAGTGTGCCGAGAACAATCAGGCTAACCATTTTCGGAAGTATTTCTCAATGGTCACTTGACAACCCCATAAGCAATTGCAACTTTCCGATCATATCTTTGCGAAATAATTTCCGGCACCGATTGCATTGCTTGTTCACATCACAAGTACTGAATGCATTCAAGAACAGCGACTATCCCCAAACGGCCACAACGTTTTTGCTAAAACTTTACAATGAGCAGCTATACAATGTTTCCCAAAAGTCACTCGACAACCCCAGAAAAGTGCATTGCAGTTTTGAAGCAACTCTGGAAGCTTGGAGTGGAGTTTAATCCAATTCGAATGGATAACACCTGCAGCAGGCAGCCTGCCCAATCTGAGCCTGAAATCTGTGGAAATAGCCCCAAAAGACAGAAGACTGAAAACTAGCAAATATCAGGTGTTGTCAAATACTTTTGGAAAACCCTGTATTCATTTCAACTTCCGAGACGTGATTTACTTTCCTTTTTCCTAATTTTAAAGCCAACACTGGTTGGTGCCCGCAATAGGGTGTCTGTAGCCCGATAGAGACCATTTTCCCTGACTTTTCCAGGTTTTGCAGACGGAAATTCCAAAAATTCCAGATATTTTGGGTACTCATTATCACGCATCTCTCAGCATATTTCCAAGCCAGAATAAATGTTTGAAAAAAAAACCTGAAAAAATAAGGTCTACAACTTGGCTTTATTTGATATGCCCCAAGTGTGGCCTGACCGTGCATAACAATACAAAGAAGAGAAAAGATGAAATCCAGTCAAGCACTGTTCTAAAGTAAAAGAGATTTTACATTGCTAGAGAAAGAGAAATTCACAAAAAATTCCCTTACTTTTCCAGAATGGCAAAATTCCCTGGCAATTCCAGGCTTTCCAGGTCTGCAGATTACTGGTTTTGCTTGTTGTCAACCTTGTTGATTGGTGTCCGCCTTAAAGCCCGGAAAACAGCCTCTGAGTTGGCGTATCCACATGTAGCTGCCATTTTAAAGTAAATGGTAGAACCGAAATGGGAGAACGGAGAGTGTTACTGCTATGTTGCAAAGGCTTGACATTCCCCCACTTGCCACCAGGCGGCGCACGCACCGGTTGAAGCTGTTTAGTGATATGCTCACGCATCAAATTGATGTTCCTCTCCCAATTGTCTTTCAGGGAAAACCACAGCAGCGGCGAACTGACAACGGCATGGCAGTGAGTATTCCATTTTGTAAAAGATCGATCCTTTCTGACTCTTTTTTTCCGCGTAAAGCACCAGATTGGAATGGTCTTGCCCCCACTTCAAATGAATTCTTGCCCCCACAGCATGAATAGCGCGCACCAGACTTGTATCGTGATTTATTTTTTATTTTTTTACCGTTTTGACAATGCTCGTGTCTTGTACGTAATTCATTGCCTTGTATATTACGATGTGTTTTGCTATTTGATTTTTATGTTTTTGACGGGCCAGTACCAAAACATTTCGCCTGGCGACAAAATTGAATGAATAAAGCAAACGAATAAAATAAAATGCCATGCAATTCTCCGAGGCTCTCACGAGACTTCTGAAAAAC
Organism: Sinentomon sp. SZTP_YWyxl; assembly: GCA_030068105.1. NCBI lineage: Eukaryota > Metazoa > Arthropoda > Protura > Sinentomata > Sinentomidae > Sinentomon > Sinentomon sp. SZTP_YWyxl. The sequence goes on from JASGXE010018721.1 coordinate 5,769, forward strand.
CTGTTTTTTCCTCAGTAGATTGGGTTTTTCCTCCAAGAAGGTAGATTGAAAATTTGACCTGCCGAACACGGAAATTGCACTCAAAATGAATACCAAATTCCATAATTTCTTCAGTTTCTGGGGGTTTTGCCCCCAGACCCCCAGTCACGGGGCTTATTTTCGAAACCTTCCGAAATCGCAGGTTCCACTGACGTCATTTTTTGAGCAGGGGCTCCAAAAAGCACATTTAATCAAAGGAACACACGAAAGCGAATTTCAGCAGCTGCATCGGTGGTCTAGAGGTCAAGTCACTGGACTGCTAATCCGACGCATGGGGATCGATTCCAGCAGGTGACAGATTTTTTTAGATTTTTGTGTCTGGGGGATTTTTTTACATTTTTGTTGCTGGGGGGACACCGCAGGCTGTGGTCGGAAACCTAGATTGGGTCAAGTTGGGGTAGGAAAGGTTAGGTCAGGTTGAAATAGCTTTAAAACCTTTCGTCAGTAGTGTATAAATGAGTTTTTGTTGCAATGACGTCACTGCAACCTGCGATTTCGGTAGGTTTCGAAAATACTCTTCCAGAGGCTCTGACCATTGGGCCGCTGAATATTTATTCCAGACACCGATAACTGGGGGGCTCTTCCTCCAGATCCCCCGACTGGATCGGTGCCCAGTGCCTGCCCTTGCCCTACTGTGAAACCCTGAATTGACATCACAATGAGAAACTGTGAGAACAACACTGCGACAGGCTCTGTGATGAGGCCCCCAGATCTCGTCTAAAATCCTTCTTAACATTCAGACAGTTTCTGTGTGACAGGGCTGTGATTGGTCTTGCTAGGCCACAGGTCACCGCGGGTCAGATTGCACACCACGCGCGGCGGAAGTGGAGCTGTATGGAGAATTTGCCATATAGAATAGCTAGATGAGCCATGGGAAGCTTTTTCTAATTTTCTAAGGAATGTTTTTCCTGGACAGAGCTCAAAACGAACACAACTGCAAACAAGAATCGAGAAAGTACGAAAAATGTAAAAACTCAAACAGAAACCACCTCAAAACCTCTTAAAAAGTCTTGACTAATCCTCTTAACTCCTGATTCCGTCCAAACGATTTTTTACGTTTTCATTTTTTATTCGTTTTTTATCTTTTTGGTGCGTTTAATTTAATAATCATATAAGAGTGCATTAGCATAGTCATTGTGTCATCAGCCATCAAACGAAAAATATCCAGATATAATACGAGTAAAGATACCTACGGTCGCCGTTTTTACAACCTCTGCAAAGCTCATCACCGTATGGCGAAGCTCCAATGCAAGCAAAAGGATTAAGAAAAGAGTTAGAAAGCTCTTTTGCTTCAGAGTTAGCAAACCTGACCCTTTTGTTGAGCAATTTAATTGTAGGTCCATCATTTCTGCTAAAGTGTTGCTTTGAGCATTTCACGGGTCATATTTTACTATCATAATAATGTTGTTTAATGTTGCGATTAAAATCCAATGAGTTACAACGCTCTGCATGGTTGCAACCAGCCAGCTGGCCTGTGATGTTTTACGTCACTTCACAGTTAGAGTTAGTCACAGTATCTTCGTCACATTATCACAGTTAGTCACGTCACACTATGACTATGATCACGTATGGAATCATTCTGTCAAGGCCACACTGTCTCACCAACTGAGAAAGATCTGGTCTGAAAGTTTCGCTTCGGTTTATTCTGGAGAGCTCAAAAGATCAGATTCTCCACGCAATGTGATCCACGCAATGTGATTCTCCAGATTACATACACACATGCGTTTTCCAATTTCACTGTTGCCTCCGAAACTCATTTTCTTTCTTTTTGCTCTGTTGCAGGCGGTAGACATTAAAGCACCAGATTCAAACAAGGCTTTCTATAGGTATAGATTTTGACCTCGCGGTTATAAAAAGAGGATCTTTAATTTCAGCAGCAGCATGGAATTTTGCAAAAATCTGAACATTTGCAATTTTTACATGTGTGGTGACATGAATTCCGTCGCCACTACGTATATATCCTACTCCTGCGACCTGCGTGAGACACTTTGTCTGAATTTCATTGGCAGGAGATCTTGAGGAATCGCTCTGGAGTTCAAGATATTTGATGGCTGGCTTGGTTCTGTGAACTTGTTCCCTCGGATATTTTTTTTACGGAGAGAAAACCATCGGTGTAAAAAAAAACATCCGGGGACGTGAGCTCATCATCATCATCACCACAACCTGTCAGCCATTGCCCGACTCTCAACACAACAACATTGACAGAACATTCACAACTTGTGACACACGCATAACTTGTGACGCACTCTCTGACCCACTGTGGGGTACAAGTGCAGAAAACTTAGCTAATATCTATCTTATCTATATTTAACCATCTATACCTATCTAATTTTTTTAAACATGCAGTCATGCACAAAAGGGTTTTAAACGTTCAGCAAAAGTCAAAACTGCATCCCAGCCTGAAATGGACAAGAAAATAAAACCTAAAACGACAAAAATAAAACAAAATTAAACCTGAAATGAAGAATAAAATGAGATCTGAAACGAAAAGAAGGTAAAATCTTAAAAAAAAAAAAAAAAACAAGTGGTTAAACAAATTCATCATGAAAAACTATGGCTCGGCCAATGAATTACTCGGTCCAGCAGGTTCACCCTGTATAGTTAATACTCTATCCGCCAAAAGTCTCCGAACTAGGAGTGTTAATGCATCGGCGCCATTTAGAATTGCGGTAACATCAGCAGTCACACAAAATTCGTGTAAGGTGTGAAACTACGTTAAGACCTGCTGAAATCGGATGGCCCCAACGTATCAGCTTCGGAATTTCTGTTGGAGATCTTTGGCGGTATCTGTAAAAATTCAGCGAATCTTGATTTTAAAACCCTTTTGCCCTTGCCCTTGCCAGATGTGAGCGGACACATGGACTTGGATACTCGTATAAGTCATAAACGCGCAAAACTTTTTATGCGTCGATAAGCCGCAACAATTGGTTGCGGGCGTCAGATCTTTATGCGAAATCCGGGAATGTTTTTCACACTTGAACATAATCGCATGCAGAAACTCAGTTTTACGATGCTTTATGCGCTATTCCTGCAGATCAACTTCAGGATGGCACAAGTGTCCGGCGGATAAGTGTAAAAACCAGGTGGATTATCGAGCTCTTGAGTTGAGCTCCGAACACTCATCCTCGGAAGAACATTTGCCATGCATGCCAACAGGATTCCATTGTCGCATTCTGCATTGCAATAATTTTATGTTCCATGCACAAGCATAGAATCAAAAGTCCAACTCGGCCCGTGGGAGGCCTCTGCTCGCCGAATTTATGACTCACTTCTTTGTCCGTTCCCGGCGTTGTTGAGCTTTTTCATGTATGTATAGTGGCGGCGGAATTAATGTACCTACCCATACATGTGTTTTCCCCATTTAACTGTTGCCTCCGAAACTTTTTTGCATTCTTATGCAGGCGGTGGAAATTAAAGCGCCACACCGCAACAAAGCGTTCTAGAGGTGTCAGATTTTGACCTCGCTTCCAAAAGAGGATCTTTGATTTCTGCAGCATGGAGTTTTTGCTAAAATCTTAACAGTCGCAATTTTTTACATGCATGAGGACATTAATTCCACCACCCCTATACATACCTCTTTTCAAGAGGCGTACAGCAAGTTCATATTTTTGACAGGATGCAAGATGCCTCAGTGCGAAAATGTGGGGGACCTCTGCAAAAAAAAGAAATATTCTCATGGCAATAATTTTGGGACCCATGCATCACCTTGATTCGATTACAGCGGAAAGTCCAGTGGAAAACCACCTCGGTGCGAATTTGACAGGTGTGACAGCCTCCGCCATGCAAAGGCCACCTCATTCGAAAATCAAGCTTTTCGCACCGAACTTTCCACCTTCTATTTAACGTCCCATCCGAAGGAAACAAGGGACTTGCCAGGGATACAAGGATGGTCTCCAGGGAACCAGGATGGTCTCCTTGGAACCAGGGATACAAGGATGGTCTCCCATCCAGGTACTGTCCTGGCCCAACATTGCTTAACTTTGGCATTCTTATGGGAACCGGTGCAAGCCACGCGGTATGCGCTGCTGGCAAATAAAGCATGGACATTCGGCCACAGGTTTGGGAATCCTTTGTTTTCTGACAGCGTGTTGTCCTGTGGATACCTATATGCTTGGTCCCATGAAGAACCGCAGAGCGAGGTCTGTCAGTCTGTGTCCATAGTTATTATTATTATTATTGAAAGCAATACTGCCATCACGGCAATGGTGGCAGAACATCGAACTAAAGTTCAGAGTCAATTACAGTATAAAAACAAACAAAACACAAACACACAGAAGAAACAACGAAAAACTTAATTACTGCACATGAGGGGAGATGCCCAGGGATGCCATGGCCCCGGTTATCAAAGGAGATCCTGGAGAAAGTGCATTCCAGTCCCTTATGGTCCGAGGATAGAAAGTATTAAAGTAACGGTTGGACCTGCAAATTGGCAAATGGATTGCGAGACCATTATTTATTATTATTATTATTATTATTCTCAATACTGCTACTAACTTGGGTGGTAGCAGGCGTGGAACAAAGTTCTGAGTCAAAACAATTTAAAAACAACAAATGTCAACGAAAAGTTAGAAACGAAAGGTCAAAAAACGATCAAGTGAAAATGATTGAAAATTGCAAGGTGGAATGAAAGATGCATTACGCAGGTGTGACGTGTAGGGATGCAGACGTTCTCTGTATGATGGGTGAGGAGGCAGGAAGTGCATTCCAATCACGTATAGTGCGATGAAAAAAGGAATTGAACAGTTGATTCGAGGTACAAAAGGGAGCTAAAAAGGAAAGCCCATTATCTGTTCTGCGCTGCTTGGGTTTAACTGCATAGCAAGATGGCATGGAGAAGTTGTAAGCATGGGAAGTTGTAAGCCCATTATCAGTCCTGCGCTGAATCGGTTTGATAAAATATGATGTGTCAAGGGTAAAATTCAGCTTATGGGTGACAATATCACTGAGTAGTTGGAGTCTACGCTCCCTGCGTCTTTGAGCGAGCGGACACAAACCAAGATCCCTAGTTTGATAGTTTGTTTCACCACAGGAAAACAGCGCTGTCTGCGCTATGCATGTCCCATACCAACAACGGAAATTGGAATTTTTTGAAAGACCCTGTCGAATGCACGGAATGCACGAGCAACGATATAAGGGTTTTGGCTCTGGCAGACATGAAGACGCCCGCTTGGGAAAAAATGTTTCCAAAGAAACCCGATTAGCATTTTTTTAAAAAACTTTTAACCTCTGCTTTAACCAAAGAAAAGAGGTTAAAATATGATCGTGTAATCACACGAAATTCCTCTTTTATTGATGGACAGGGTGTCAGAAAAGTATCTTTCAAAAACTGGCATTTGTGCCTCTGTGAGTTTTTCTTTCTTCGGCGCCGACACTCGGGACCGAAAACACATGTTTGGTGAACGCTTCCAAAAATAATTGCTGAAAATCCTCAGGAAAAATCAATCCGAATAATCAACGTGAAAAATCAGCATGAAAAATCAACCTGAAATATAAACTTGAAAAATCAAAATGAAAAATAAATCTGAAAAATCAACCTGAAAAATCAACCTGAAAATCAACCCG
>JASGXE010018723.1:0-33977 GCA_030068105.1 Sinentomon sp. SZTP_YWyxl
AATAAGAGGACATCAGATCGACCAAGTTGGAACAGAAAACAGGCGCCGAGAGGACAAATACGAGACATCTCACAAAGAGGGAAATTTCCAGCAAAGCGCTACCACAATCCATGAAAGCCCACATTCCACATTCACAGGTTCCAGGGGGCTTCCGAACCCATTCAGCCGAGGAGACGCAGGAACGAGTCAAGGTTCACTCCCTTCCAAATACAACTCCGTCATGAACCAGATGGAGCAAATGATTTCAAGTTTGTCAAGATCAGGTGGCAATAACTCAGCAGCACTTAACAACTTCTTGGAAGTAACAAGGCACAACTTGAAGAATGCACCTCAATTTGGGTTGGTGAGATTCGACGAGAACCCGAGCTCTGCACCTCCCGGATTCACCAACACCACAACCGGGACACCTCAAACACCGCAGCAACACACTGGGGAATTGGTGCGGTACTTCGAACCACCGCCACCACCACTGCATTCACCACTTTCCCCGCATTCATCACATCCACAGCAAACAACAAATGCTGCACCCAACGTCCATGTGACATCCCAGCAACACAAATCTCACCCCTGGACACAGCAGCAGGTACAACCTCCAAGATATTCTGACACTGCAATGCATCAAGGACCAAATTTGTATCCAATTCCAAACAATTTTCACGGAGGAAACAAATTTGCTAAGTATCCATACGGGCGAAGACCTTTCGCTCGACCACAAATGATTCGACCACCAGTGCAGAAACGTCCACAGCTCTTAAACAAGAATCCCTTCAGTCGTTTCAGTTTGGAGAAGCTTCTCCCAACCACTCTTGGATCCAAATACACGTCACCTCTTTCAAACCGACATGCTGCCGAACTGTCACAGCTCCAGCACGGGTTTTCAATGGTGACCAGCTACAATAAAGTGTCACCAGACGTGCAAGTGAAGTCTGTTCAGTGGCGGGGAGGACCTGGACAAGCTGGCGAAATAAGAGAGGTGAACGGAGTAATGTCCGGTACGATTCCAAAAGCTCAGAATAACTATTGGGACCCCCTGTACAAAAATAGCCAGCAGTCCAATCCAGTTAGTGGGAGTCACTACGGAATGATGCCTGGATCCCAAACTCAGCCTGTTGCAAACAGGCGATGGATGCCAACTTCCTCATCCAGTGGACCTTATAGCCATTTCATGAATTTACTGCGCAAGTACCCCATCAAACGGAGATACCCACAGAAGCATTCCAACAACCAGAAGAGGTGGTTCGAGAATCATAGCTACAATCGGGCAGCAGACGGCTGGTTGCTCCCGGGATCCGACTCTGATCTGTCGAGGGCGTCAAACAAAGGCTACACCCTGCCTTACGGAATGTCAGAGGTCGATAGAATGGGTCTCAGTCGACAAATGAGGCAGTACCAAGGCATCAAAGGAATCCCAGTCTTCATTGCTGAAGACAAAGAGGGTCATTTCAAGAATTCAAGTAATGCTACAGTATTGCATCCGGTTACCCAATATGTACGCAATGAAACAGTGCAAAGACTGAAACCCCTGCTAAAAGGACCTTCACATCTTGAGTATAAAAATGACATTGCGGATGCCGAACTGACAAGTAACCATATAGAGAAAGAAGACCAGCCTCCAAGCCAAGTTTTTCCATGGGGTGTCAGCCCCCTGCACGATTTGGAGAATCTTATTGGACCCCCTCACAAGATCCCTGTCAATCAACTCCTCGTCCACAGGCTTTCTCAGAACCTTTTGGTTAGAAATGCAGCCAGGATGATGTTGGGAGCTTACATGTTGAATCTCATGAATCCTGCTGTCAAAGCCGCCTACAACCTGGCTGTCCCTCGCAAAGGTGATAGGGAAAAGTCTAAAAAAGAGTGATATTTTGTTGATGTTGAATTCAGCTAGTAATTATTGGGCAGTTGACAGATTTATTGGGCAGTTGACTTTTTCCGTTTACGGGATTTTCGTCCAAAATGAGAATGCTAACGAAAATGTGTCCAGACCCTCGGCACTTCACCTATTCTGAATGTTGTTTCACCCCAATTAGACTCAAAACCGAGTTGAAACATGTTTTTGGGGTGACAGTCATACTTACGGTGGCGTTTGCATTTCAATATTCTCACATTTGCAGATTGGTGGCCCAGGAAAGGACCGTTGGATAGCAGTGATAATATCTTCACATATTCAAACAGTTTTCAAAAAAAAAAAATGTTGATCTCTGCTCCTCATTCATGTTGTTGGGGAATTGCTGGCTGCCATTAATTGTCCTCCCATCCGTCATCTGGTTCAGCTGCTGCTGCAGCTGTTGGCAGATGAATCCGGAACTGACTCATCCTCTGCACAGACGACCCTGCCTCCTGATATGGATTTAAATATGGCCTTTGACTGGGATATCTTCTCTGTGATGGAACTGGTTGCATTGGGATCGTAGGTTTGACCTGAGGTTCTTTTGGAGGTGGCTGATGATATGAATACGGAAATGAGGTTGGTGTTGGGTATTGCGATCCGGAACTGACTCATCCTCTTGCACAGACGACCCTGCCTCCTGATATGGATTTAAATATGGCCTTTGACTGGGATATCTTCTCTGTGATGGAACTGGTTGCGTTGGGATTGTAGGCCTGACCTGAGGTTCTTTTGGGGGTGGCTGATGATATGAATACGGAAATGAGGTTGGTGTTGGGTATTGCGAATCCGGAACTGACTCATCCTGTTGCACAGACGACCCTGCCTCCTGATATGGATTTAAATATGGCCTTTGACTGGGATATCTTCTCTGTGATGGAACTGGTTGCATTGGGATCGTAGGTTTGACCTGAGGTTCTTTTGGAGGTGGCTGATGATATGAATACGGAAATGAGGTTGGTGTTGGGTATTGCGAATCCGGAACTGACTCATCCTCTTGCACAGACGACCCTGCCTCCTGATATGGATTTAAATATGGCCTTTGACTGGGATACCTTCTCTGTGATGGAACTGGTTGCGTTGGTATTGTAGGCCTGACCTGAGGTTCTTTTGGGGGTGGCTGATGATATGAATACGGAAATGAGGTTGGTGTTGGGTATTGCGAATCCGGAACTGACTCATCCTCTTGCACGGACGGCCCTGCCTCCTGGTATGGATTTAAATATGGCCTTTGACTGGGATATCTTCTCTGTGATGGAACTGGTTGCATTGGGATCGTAGGTTTGCCTTGAGGTTCTTTTGGAGGTGGCTGATGATATGAATACGGAAATGAGGCTGGTGTTGGGAATTGCGGTGGCGCATATGGAGGAGTGCTGTCCTCCTGTGTCGGCAAATTTGGTGGGGTTAGTTCCCGGCGTAGACTTTGGGAACTATTGGTGATGATATATCTTGGCCTGCTCTTGGCTTTTCCTCCTTCTGTTCCTGTCCGCGGATTCTGGCCCTGCTGTGCCCATGGTGACTGGAATTGTGATTGTCCATCGAGTTTTGGTCACTTGTCTCCTCCACTGGATGTCCGGCCGGTGCAGGAAATTGGGTTGTCACTTGCTCCTCGGGTATTTAGATCCTCCGAAGCTTTCCTCTGGCAATCCAGGAGTGTCTTGGGCTGCTTTTGACATATTTTCTTCGCTTGGTGTCTCGTGAACTCTGAACCTGCTGTGCCCATGGTGAGTGAAATTGAGGTTGTCTGTCCGCATTCTGGTCACTTGTATCTTCCACAAGATTTCCGGCGGGTGTCGGCAATCGGGATGTCACCTCACGGTGAGGCATTTTGCTTCCCACTGCTTTTTCATCAGACATCCTTGGCGATTGTTGTGCATCCTGATCTGTTTTTGGCCTGTTTCTCCTTCGGTTCGACCTCCTTTGCTGTGGCCAAGGTGATTGGAATTGCTGCTGCTGTTCCTCGGATTGTGTTCTCGTTCTTCTCTCAGCAGGATTTCTGGACCGTATCAGGTTTTCTGGAGCAGCTGGCTGATGTTGGAGCGCTTTACCTCCCCACGAGTTCGCTTCAGGCACACTTGCATTTCTGACACTTGATTGTTGAGATGCAGCTGGGCTGCGGCTCTGACTATCTTCCATTATCCTTTTATGTTGCGTTTTCCTGTCTGAATTTCCACCAGTTTGCCCTTCACGATCCCACTGGCTTGCATGCCTGCTGCTTATGCCACTTCCGGATGTCGGAACATAATTGCCACGCTCCCTGTGTCCACCATGGTGACATCCCCCTTCCACTACCTTGGGGCCTCCACCATTGACCTTTGTCCCGTGCTGATGGCCACCTCCACCTCTGCGTCCTGTCATGTGCGCTCCATGCCCGCCCCCTCCGTGTCCATGACCAGGAGAGCGCTTGTTACGGAGCAGAAAGCCGTTTTGCGGGACCTGGGGTCCAAATGGGGTCAAATCATCATCTGAGGGTATGCTTTCGACCACTGAAATGACGGTCACTGAAGTTATAACCAGGAGAAGTGCCAGTTGGCTCCTGTGCCGACCCATGATCACAAGAAGAAAACGTCCACTGCAGTTGCAGGCTGTGAATCGCTTCTGCTTTTTGCTGCCTGATGTGAACAAGTGTCGCAATTAGGGCAAAGCACAAGGATCTGCACGTGATGTCTGTCTCACACATTGTAATTTGCAGTTGGCGAGTTCGTGAGACAACGCCAATCATTTCGAGTAATTGGCCGTATTGTTAACACATTGTATATGAATGTTCGTATTGATGAATCGAGCAATGCGAGTGATGGGAAAGTTATGGAAAGAATTGGCATGAGTCGATCGATTGATTCTTGATGTATGTGCAACCACTGAAAAACTTCCACAAACTTGGAAGTCGATTTTCGATTTATGCAGGGTATTTATTATTCGGAACATGTCACCGAAACCCAGACTGCGAATTTTTCTGAGGCAAAAATGGAGATTTTGCTTTTGTTTTTATTTTCTAGCCAGTCGGCAAAATTCCCCAATGTCATCCGGACAGCACACATCTTGGGCTTGGTTCCCAAGATGTGTGCTGCCGGATGACATTGGGAATTTTGCCGACTGGCGAGAAAATAAAAACAAAAGCAAAATCTCCATTTTTGCCTCAGAAAAATTCGCAGTCTGGGTTTCGGTGACATGTTCCGAATAATAAATACCCTGCATAAATCGAAAATCGACTTCCAAGTTTGTGGAAGTTTTTCAGTGGTTGCACATACATCAAGAATCAATCGATCGACTCATGCCAATTCTTTCCATAACTTTCCCATCACTCGCATTGCTCGATTCATCAATACGAACATTCATATACAAGTGTTAACAATACGGCCAATTACTCGAAATGATTGGCGTTGTCTCACGAACTCGCCAACTGCAAATTACAATGTGTGAGACAGACATCACGTGCAGATCCTTGTGCTTTGCCCTAATTGCGACACTTGTTCACATCAGGCAGCAAAAAGCAGAAGCGATTCACAGCCTGCAACTGCAGTGGACGTTTTCTTCTTGTGATCATGGGTCGGCACAGGAGCCAACTGGCACTTCTCCTGGTTATAACTTCAGTGACCGTCATTTCAGTGGTCGAAAGCATACCCTCAGATGATGATTTGACCCCATTTGGACCCCAGGTCCCGCAAAACGGCTTTCTGCTCCGTAACAAGCGCTCTCCTGGTCATGGACACGGAGGGGGCGGGCATGGAGCGCACATGACAGGACGCAGAGGTGGAGGTGGCCATCAGCACGGGACAAAGGTCAATGGTGGAGGCCCCAAGGTAGTGGAAGGGGGATGTCACCATGGTGGACACAGGGAGCGTGGCAATTATGTTCCGACATCCGGAAGTGGCATAAGCAGCAGGCATGCAAGCCAGTGGGATCGTGAAGGGCAAACTGGTGGAAATTCAGACAGGAAAACGCAACATAAAAGGATAATGGAAGATAGTCAGAGCCGCAGCCCAGCTGCATCTCAACAATCAAGTGTCAGAAATGCAAGTGTGCCTGAAGCGAACTCGTGGGGAGGTAAAGCGCTCCAACATCAGCCAGCTGCTCCAGAAAACCTGATACGGTCCAGAAATCCTGCTGAGAGAAGAACGAGAACACAATCCGAGGAACAGCAGCAGCAATTCCAATCACCTTGGCCACAGCAAAGGAGGTCGAACCGAAGGAGAAACAGGCCAAAAACAGATCAGGATGCACAACAATCGCCAAGGATGTCTGATGAAAAAGCAGTGGGAAGCAAAATGCCTCACCGTGAGGTGACATCCCGATTGCCGACACCCGCCGGAAATCTTGTGGAAGATACAAGTGACCAGAATGCGGACAGACAACCTCAATTTCACTCACCATGGGCACAGCAGGTTCAGAGTTCACGAGACACCAAGCGAAGGAGAAATATGTCAAAAGCAGCCCAAGACACTCCTGGATTGCCAGAGGAAAGCTTCGGAGGATCTAAAATACCCGAGGAGCAAGTGACAACCCAATTTCCTGCACCGGCCGGACATCCAGTGGAGGAGACAAGTGACCAAAACATCGATGGACAATCACAATTCCAGTCACCATGGGCACAGCAGGGCCAGAATCCGCGGAACAGGAACAGAAGGAGGAAAAAGCCAAGAGCAGGCCAAGATATATCATCACCAATAGTTCCCAAAGTCTACGGCCGGGAACTAACCCCACCAAATTTGCCGACACAGGAGGACAGCACTCCTCCATATGCGCCACCGCAATTCCCAACACCAGCCTCATTTCCGTATTCATATCATCAGCCACCTCCAAAAGAACCTCAAGGCAAACCTACGATCCCAATGCAACCAGTTCCATCACAGAGAAGATATCCCAGTCAAAGGCCATATTTAAATCCATACCAGGAGGCAGGGCCGTCCGTGCAAGAGGATGAGTCAGTTCCGGATTCAGCATCACCCCCCCCAGACTCTCGCAAACTACCACACCATCCCACCAGCATTTCTTATAGTCAGTTTATCGCAATACCCAACACCACCTCATTTCCGTATTCATATCATCAGCCACCCCCAAAAGAACCTCAGGTCAAGCTACAATACCAACGCAACCAGTTCCATCACAGAGAAGGTATCCCAGTCAAAGGCCATATTTAAATCCATATCAGGAGGCAGGGTCGTCTGTGCAAGAGGATGAGTCAGTTCCGGATTCGCAATACCCAACACCAACCTCATTTCCGTATTCATATCATCAGCCACCTCCAAAAGAACCTCAGGTCAAACCTACGATCCCAATGCAACCAGTTCCATCACAGAGAAGATATCCCAGTCAAAGGCCATATTTAAATCCATATCAGGAGGCAGGGTCGTCTGTGCAACAGGATGAGTCAGTTCCGGATTCGCAATACCCAACACCAACTCATTTCCGTATTCATATCATCAGCCACCCCCAAAAGAACCTCAGGTCAGGCCTACAATCCCAACGCAACCAGTTCCATCACAGAGAAGATATCCCAGTCAAAGGCCATATTTAAATCCATATCAGGAGGCAGGGTCGTCTGTGCAAGAGGATGAGTCAGTTCCGGATTCGCAATACCCAACACCAACCTCATTTCCGTATTCATATCATCAGCCACCTCCAAAAGAACCTCAGGTCAAACCTACGATCCCAATGCAACCAGTTCCATCACAGAGAAGATATCCCAGTCAAAGGCCATATTTAAATCCATATCAGGAGGCAGGGTCGTCTGTGCAAGAGGATGAGTCAGTTCCGGATTCATCTGCCCAACAGCTGCAGCAGCAGCTGAACCAGATGACGGATGGGAGGACAATTAATGGCAGCCAGCAATTCCCCAACAACATGAATGAGGAGCAGAGATCAACATCAAACCCAACACCCGGAGACAATGGACGACGGATGTGGTTCGGACAGGGTCAGTTTTCGGAGCAGGAAAAAGAACTTGAGGAGGAGAATTTGCACGAAGAGGAACAATCAAAGAGCCGAAGTAGCAACTCGGAATCGACGGATTCAAGTGATGAGGTGAATTCCGTTCACCGGAGCAGTGACTACGGCGAATTCGACCACAACGACGGATACCATTATGGTGATGACGGAGGAGACGAACACGACATTGGATACGGAGGATACTAAAAGAAATCAATGCATGTTCCATGTAAATAGCCTTTAAGGCTATTACGTATTTTGGATATCAATACATTTTCGTGGAGGACGATGACAGGCAAACATTTTAATTTGTTGGAGTCTTAGTCTGACGGAAAAATTATTGGAACCAAAAACTGTGATAGATAGGTCGTCTGATTGATTGAATGACTGCATTTTGTGGGGGGTTTTCCCCACTATCATGCATAACAATAACACTTTTGCACAAAAACCGATAAAAACGTCAAAAATCGGGAAAAACAGACGCAAAATATAATATGGGGCAGACAAATTGCAAAGACTGTTGATGGCTTGATCGATTGATGGACAAAAAAGATATTCGGCCGGTTTTCAAAACGAAGATTAATCGGCGGATCGCTTCTATCCGCGGATCGACGAATGGTGATATGGTTGACCTTGTCGTTCGCTATATCGATGTGAATCCAAATGCTTGTGGTCAACCAGCTCACCACTCATCGATCCACGGATCGCGGCGATCCGCAGATTAATCTTCGTTTTGGAAATCGGCCGATGGTTGTATTAAATAACACTGTGGATTCAATCGGCCTGCAATGTACCTGCTCGTATTTGGCCTGCAGTGTTTTTGAGTTGTGAATGCAGAGTTCCGCTTCAGTGTGTCAATCCAGTGCCTCCTACAACACAAGGCCTTTGCACGAGAAGTAAAAATGGCGTGACGTCATAAATAGTGGATGGTGGAAAACAGGAAAAGACAATGCGGGTGAGCGGCGTCCGCGGTGTGCTGCCCACGGAAACTTGCCATTTCTTGAACGACTAAACGATTTTGATGAGACTTGTTGTGCTGGAAAGCTGAAAATCAGACCATTTCAATGGTGTATAACAATCCCTAACTTTTAATGCCAAAGCTCCGATGGAATTTGAGAGACAAACGTGTTCAAGTTAAAAAGTGATCCAATTCCGGCTTCCTGCCACATATTTTCAATGATTGTGCGATTTTTTCCGTTTGTAACAAGGTATCGAGCAGCGAGAAAGTTGTAGAGGAAGCTTTCAGCTTTCCAAAAAACACCAAAATCATTGAATTTGAGCACCATTTGACAATATTTTATGACCAGAGAAAAAACATGGCAGCATTGTTTTGTTTTTGAGCGGGGAAGAGGCCGCGACTCCCAAGGATTTCCAGGGAGGCGCCGCATCTTCCCCGCTCAAGAACAAAACAATGCTGCCATGTGTTTTCTCTGGTGATAAAAATATTGTCAAATGGTGCTCAAATTCAATGATTTTGGTGTTTTTGGAAAGCTGAAAGCTTCCTCTATAACTTTCTCGAAGGTCGAAACCATGTTTCAATGGAAAAAATCGCACAATCATTGAAAATATGTGGCAGGAAGCCGGAATTGGATCACTTCTTTACTTGAACACGTTTATCCCTGAAATTCCATTGGAGCTTCAGCATGAAAAGTTAGGGGTTGTTGTACACCATTGAAATCGTCTAATTTTCAGCTTTCCAGCACAACAAGTGTCATCAAAATCGGTTTATCGGTTCGAGAGAAATTTCAAGTTTCCGTGGGCAGCACATCGCGGACGCACCATGCTGGCGTTGTGTTTTCCTCTTTTCCACCATCCACTCATTGTGACGTCACAAACTCGTGCAACGGCCTTGTGTTGTAGGAGGCACTGGTCAATCGCCATTTTCACCAAAAAAAAAAACGTCGGAGAGATCTGGTCTGGGTAAAGTTGCGGGTAAAATCAGGACCAAATTGCAATTGCGGGTAAAATCAGGACCACATCTCTCCACCGAAAAAAGCAATTGAAATCTCCTTCATGGAGGAACGGGAAGGCAAGGTGTGTAAAAGAACAAGTGAACGAACTCCGGGATTTTCGTGGCACAAAAAGTGCATTGCGGTGTTGCGGCGTATCAAGGCGGAGTCATGGCGGAGTGCGCTGCGAAAGACATGCGAGTGAATGGCGGACCGCGGCGCGATACCCACAGAAAGTTAAATTTCTCCTGAACAGAGCGGCGGTTTTTGATGCGGCTTGCTGTGATGAGCGTTTCCACACATTCGAGTAACAAAAGTGCTTAAATTTCGGTGTTGTAAAATTCCGTGTTCCTGCCAGGTGTTTTCAAAGATTGTGCAATTTTTTCCGTTACAACATTGTTACGAGCTGCGGAAGAGTTGTAGAGGAAGCCTTCTAGTTTCCAAAAATACCAAAATCGTTGAATTTGAACACCATTTGGCAATTTTATGAACAGAGACAACGCGACATGGCAGCATCGTTTCGTTTTTGAGCGGGGAAGAGGCCGCGACTCCCAGGGATTTCAAGGGAGTCGCGGCCTCTTCCCCGCTCAAAAACGAAACGATGCTGCCATGTCGCGTTGTCTCTGTTAATAAACTTGCCAAATGATGTTCAAATTCAACGATTTTGATATTTTTGGAAACTAGAAGGCTTCCTCTACAACTCTTCCGCAGGTCGTAACAATGTTGTAACGGAAAAAATTGCACAATGTTTGAAAATACCTGGCAGGAACCCGGAATTTTTCCTATCATCGAGACTTCAGCACTTTTGTTTCTCAAATGATAAGTGAGTTTTACACCACGAAAGTTTGGGATCATTATACATGTGTGGAAGCGCTCATTTTTCAGCTTTGCACCATAGCAAGCCCCATCAAAAACTGTCGCTTTGTTCAGGAGAAATTTAACTTTCTGTGGGCATCGCACCGCGGTCCGTCATTCACTCGCATGTCTTTCGTAGCGCACTCCGCCTTTCTACGCCGCATTCCAGCAGTACACATTTTGGTCTCATTTCTGCTCCCATTTGACTCCATGTTTAATGGAGCGCAGTTCTTTCACTTCTTATTTTACACAACATGGTAGACTTGTAAGGCATTTTCGATCGCTTTTCAGGTTGTCTTTTTCGGCTTTCGCGGGTATTTGGCAACAACGAGGATGAGATTTCCGATTGCATTGAAAATCATGTGAAGAGGTAAGCAGCTGAAGCACGTCCGATATTCGCCTGGCCACGCGCGAGCCGGGTGAAATCCATGGCTATGGATTTCACCCGGCTCGCGCGTGGCCAGGCGAATATCGCACTGAGTTTTATCCGGTGGCCTCATTTGCCACCAAAAATTATGACTTCGAAAATTTGTTTGACAAAAAAGAATCTTCGGACAACTTCAAAATTTGGCAAAAGTCATGCGTCGAAGAGTACCTAACTGCACCTTTTTTGCATCGAATCGGAATTGCGCTGATTTTTTTGCATCGAACCGGTTTTCAGTGTTTTTTGCAGAATGGCATCGTTTGAAGCAAATATTTTCGAGAAAATTCCGAATGGTACCAAGAAAATTAAAATTAATGTAAAACAATAATGTTCCAAAAAGTTGTGCCAGTTCCACGTTGGCTTCTCGTCATTTATGTCAAAAACAAGGCGCCGATACAGCCATCGAAAAATCGTGCATCAGGCTCAGAATTGCTTCAACGTGTGTTGTGTTGTGTGCTGCAGCGCGGTGTGTTTTAAATACAAATAATGCGGCACTTGTGGTGGTAAAGAATACCCAAGAGCAACAACCCACATTTGTTTTTCAAGTCCAAATGGAGGGAGAGTTTTCATGCAGGCCCCTGAGGCTTATTTAAGAAATGAGTACGCGTTTGAACCCTTTTCCATCCAACACCGTGTAAAAGTACCGACCCTCCAAAAACGGGTAAAAACGCCAGAAACAATGGAAAAAGGTTAGGTTAGGTCAGGTTAGGTTGGAGTAGGTGAGACAAGTTAGACAGGTTAGGTTTGGTTAGATTATTGTTTGTGGCTTTATTTTTTCCCTTTCTCGAAACGCGCAAAATCGGGATAGGCCCAAACGCGTACTCATTTCTTAAATTCGCCGGTGGCAATCGTCAAGAATTTCCATGAGTGATGGAAATTGGAATTCACCTCAAACTTTCGTTTCTTTCGACATGCACGTAAATATGCGCAGACTCACAGGCAATATTTGCATTCCGAAATGCAACTATTTCACTTCATCCACACGTCGAGGGTGTCAGACTCGACGCGAACTATTCCGGCGAAGTTGCAAGACTTGCAGTCATTGATTGGCCCCACCCATTTGCTGAAAGAATAATTCAGGGCTGAAGAGTTCTGTCGGGGGGAGACATGATATGATGCTTCCGTTATCATGGTTTGTCTCCCGGGACGATCTTCTATTATAAGGAAGCATCATACAATGTCTCCCAGTAATTTTATGATTTGCAGATGTCCGCAAGTACTGGGTGACACAATGGGTCATTGCGGTTTTCTCATGCTTTATTTTCTGTCATTTTGACATTTTGTTATTTGAATATGCAAATTTCTTTTCAAATATTCTAAAGTAGGCCCTTTTACATAACGGTATGAACACTTATTGTTTCGTTGCAAAAAATAGCGAAGTCCACGGCTATAGGAAGAATGATAGATGATCCGTCGTTTTTGCACCATTGCAACGAAGACTTGGTTAGGTTAGGTTGGTACACGTATGGTAGGTTATAGGTTAGCTTAGGGTTAGGTTAGATAAACTTTGATTTTTGTGAATTGTGCTTCTGGTTGGCGATTTCTGTATGCTGTGCGGAACTTGTTTAGGCCGCGATTATTAAATCGCGTTAATGAAAAAATGAAAGCGGCATTTCCGCAAATGTCAAAAACATCCTATTTGTTCCAAGCGCGGCTATAGGCCTACACTGTCTATTTTTAGCAAATAGCCTGTAGCATCCATCAAGAATATTTGAACGGAGACCGCAATCCCATTGTGTCACCCAGACTTGTGGGCATCTGCAAATCATGAAATTGGTGGTGGACATGATATGATGATACTTATACCTAATGGATCGTCCCGGGAGACAATCCATGATAACGGAAGCATCATATCATGTGTCCCCCAATTATACTCTTCAGCTGAATTCAGTGTTTTGAAACTGTTGCCTGTTTCCTCTTGTTAGTAATTTTCCCTTCCCAAACAAATCCATGGCCCACGCATGAGTAACAAATCGCAGTTTGGGAATTATTTGCTTCACACCCATTTCAGAGTTGTGACGAATCGAGCAAATTCGGGAGAAATTTCCGCGGACGACTCCGCCAAAGACGGTTTAAAGAATTGACTCACCGTGGATTACGAGAAAGCAACATTCAGGAATGAAAGAAATGATTAAAACTCGTATAAAACACTGACCTCTGAAAAGCAAAACAATTACCAAGAATGGTCAAAACGTCTTGACACACTTAAAGAATTTAGCACTCTCGAGGATAGTGCCAGGGTAGCACTCATTTAGTCCATATAAAAAATGCCCTCGATTGTACGTCCTCGCGCATCAATCGGCCTCCTTTTCGCACACAGATTTTTTAAGTAGGTCTATTCCATGGGCGGTGGCAATAAATACAACTGCAGACGGCCGAAATGTCAGGTGTGTCCCACGACTGCTCACATCCTCCAGCTCCTTCAATTGCATTCTTGTGCAGAAAAGGCTTCGTCGGAGATAAAGATGAGCCAACAGCCAACCTTTTCTCGTGTAACGTATGGCTCAGGCCTGCTCGTGGAGTTACCTTTTGCTTCGGCACGGAAACAGATTCTGGGTCATTATCCGCCAGTCATTCATTTCCCTTTTCTCTTCTCCGCATCTTGTCCTGAGGACCGGAAAAGTAACGGGACAGGACTGAGGACAGGTGATCATAAAAAAGCAAAATGCTCATGTGATTGCGCTGGCAGGGTGTCGCCAGACAAACTGCCTTGGCTGCTTTTCTGGGCCCTTGCAGATTCACTTCCTGAGTTCATATTCATTGTCACATTTGACACGGTTGCCGATAGATACGTGGCAATGCAATGCCTGACAACGGACAGACGCCTGACTTGCCATGACCAGACAACAAACATGTCTTTTCAATTTCCGAACAAATCTGGGTGCGAGTATTTCCTTATTTTGCAGCTTACAATCACCGACCATCCTTGGCAGAAAACATTCGGTAAAAAGGTCAAAAGTGGGAAACACCTAAAATGGCATGCCTTTCATAAACCGATCTCTGAAGAGATCCTGCAAGAGATTAAAACAGCAAACCGCAAGACAACATTGACCTAAAGTGTTGTGGGGTGTGGGCAAAACCATTTTGCAAAACTTATGAATTTCAAAACAAAACTTCTGATTTTCGAGCTGCTGATTTTTGTGAAGCATTTCTGTTTCGCCGAATCGCAAAATTGGCGGAACTGGAATGCAATCGGAGAGATCTGACACGGAATTTGGAAAAAAAGGTCGGCACATGGAAAAAAGTCATTCGCCTTTTTCCAGTTCGCCACCAGTCGGAAATGGGCTATATTTGGCTGTATTTGGGTGTATTTGTGTTTTACAGTGTCCCGTCGGAAATTCCTTGTTCACCAAATTGTTCGATTTAGAACCTCGCGAAATGTTGCCAAACACTCTTGCCATCACAATCCTGTTCGACTTGTCAATTTTGACAAACTGCATCTCTGTGAAGTCATATGCCAAAGCTGTTCAGACGTCCATCAGCTTTCGACATTGCGCTGATTATGGTATCCTGGTTCCTCGTCTCCTAAAAATGATCAATTCGCGTTTCCACAGATCAGCGAAATATTCCGCAAGTTGCCTGCGGCAAAGAACTTCGGTAACACTTGGGAAGGGAATACACCTTACTGCATGTGGACCGGACGACTTCTCAATTTTGGTCACTCGCACATAACAATAAGCTCATTTAACCTTCCGAACGTGTTCGAACCGAACGTGTCCAAATTTGAAAAATGCGAGCAATCTTTCCTGCCAAAGCCAAAACGCGAGTCTTCCGACGGACGAGCACACGGCAATCCACGAATTTGGAAATCCGATCTCTCGATGTGCAAGGGTCCATTCAGGCGTTGGTTTCTCAAATCGACCGCGGAAGTTTTGGTCCCCATTTGGTTGATTTGACCTTTCACGGATTTTTTTCATTCCAATGATTTTCCAGCTGTTGGGATTTTTTATCCGGAGTTGCGTCCGAAATTCAGCATTCAGAATTCGGATACATGAATTCTTGATCGGACATTTTCAATGACTTGGGAAGCATTTGGCACAGTGCGTGACTGCGACTTTCGCAAATGTTATAACCATATGGTTAATCATGTGTCCCAAGAAAAACTTCAAAGGAGCAAAAAGTTAAAAACGAAACTGCTGGAACGCAGGGTGTTAGGCAGTCATCACTGTCTGAAGAGCTCGATGGTTTCCGACACTGGACTATTTTTAACACTGTCCAGTGATTTTTACGTTTGTGTTCGTTGGCGTCTGCTGCAGGTCCTTGGCATCCGCCAAAACGCTTTGATTTACGAGTACAAGTGGTTTTTTCGTGCTTCCATTGTTTCAAAGATGTTCATGATGTGCGGCCCCGTGTGCTCAGACAACCACCTTGAGATGTCAGAGGACGAAAGAAGAAACCGTGAAGTCTTCGCACTTCCTTTGCTCAGATTGGCTAACACAGTGCAAACCTAGCTGACTTTCCAGACATTTATCGAACACCCTGCATTTTAAAAGGATGGACTGAGCTTCGACCTCTTGACCTCGTTGGGATCTAAAGCTGCTAAATGACAAAAGAAAAGGGCACAGGTCCGTTTTTCTTTTTATAAAGTACCTGTGATGGCGTTGCGTGCATCGACAATCGATGTCGCGATTTTCCGACAGCTGTCTCGTTTGTCCGACGTCGCGATGACGTCAAAACAGGAACTGGCCTCACAGGGATGTGCAATTTTGAGTGTTTCGTTGGGTGGGCATCGCATGAATCACGGATATTGCGGTGGACATTGGTCCAAAAATGAGAGTTGCAGCAACCATCACGGCGCAGAAGAAAGACAAGACCAAACTCACGGCGACGGAATTCCAGGCTCTGCTTCCCGACGATATCTTTCGTTTCATTTATTTGGTCACTCCATGTGCAGGATAGTGATTGCAGGGTGTGCAAGGAAAAAATACGGAAAGAGTCCTGTGCGATCAGCTACGGCTCAGCAGGCGTGAGGCTTGCATGATGCGAGGTCAATCGTTTCTTCCGCCGCTGGGAGGATGTCTTTCCAAGAGCCTCAGGACGATCAATTGCAGATCTTGCATGATGCAACCATGCGTCGTGCAGGGTCTGGCATAATGGCGAAGCGACTTCACGCAACGTGCCGAGATTGGAGCATGGCTTCTGCGTCATGGATCGCGCAGGTTCCGAGCACAAAAAATGTGTCTGCGGTTCTTTTTTTTTTTTGCAAATTTATTTCTCAACTTTTTGGAAACGTTGCTCTGATTAAAGGTTACTCCACAACACGGAAGCCATTGCAATTTTAAAGATTTGGTCCACTGCCAACGTCCTGAAATGCGACGGCCGCCATGAGGTGGCTGAAAAGACTGCTCAAGTGCAGCAAAATAGCTTGCAAGTTGTTGCGGAGTCGCCACCTCTGCAGCGTCAAAAAATTCTTGCTGTGATATTCGTAAAACTGTGCTAGGAACAGGGTTCCCACTCAATTTTCTTTTTCAAATTCCCTGAATTTCCCCGATTTTCCATGACCAAAATCCAAAATTTTCCTTGACCCTTTGAAGTGACACAACAGGAAAAAAATTACAAAATTAGAACAGCGTCGCACTTGTTTTCGTCTCGTCTACAGTCTTGACTATATTGTTAAAATGTTAAAAATGTTGAAGAAAAAAATATTGTAATGTGTTAAAAATTTTGTAAAAAATGTAAAAATTCCCTGATTTATTCAATTTTTGAAGCATTATCCCTGATTTTCCCTGATAGGATCAAAATCCCTGATTTTCCAGACAGTGGGCACCCTGTAGGAAACACGCAGACGGCGAGCTGGGGCACACTTGGGCTTCGGCACAGGGAAATCGGTGCGGCCCGTTCAAAGTTATCCCACAAAATTCCCACTCTCCGCGTCTTCTCAAACAAAACTACTCTCACTGCCTCTTCTGTTTTGGGCATTTTTGCAAACACTGTCATCACGCACCCAGCAAAAGGAGCCAAATGTGAAACAATTAATTCAGGAAACACAGAATTAAGTACTTACAGTCACGGTGCTCTCATTTCGTATGTGGATGTGGGCATCCCTGCATGCAGGTGGCATGTTGGCAGTAGATGCTAGTTGTTTCCACTGTGGCATTGATGAAGGGACGTCGACAAGACATCGCAAATGATCCAATATCACAACTTGAGAAGACACATTCCTGTCTCAGAAACAAAAATACCTTTTCGTCTGAGGTTTGTGCACACTTTCAGGTGTTCACATGGAAAATGCGCAAAATGGGAAACTGCACAAGGAAGGAGATGGGAAGGCAAAATTGTGTTTCAATTTTTCTATTTGATGATCTTGTATGAGTGCCCTTGTACCACTTTTAAGTTGTATACAGGGTAGCCCAAAAGTCTTTGGCCACAGGAAAAATGAAAATTGGCTGTTTTACCATATTTTGTGATCTGAATGTTTTCTAATTCTAACCACGTCTATCATCCGCTTATTCGGAGCAACATAGGCACATTTTGGGATGTCGAAAGTCTTTGGCCATAGCAAGAAAATAAGTTTGCTGTTTTTATCATGTTCTGTGATTTGTGACTTTTTCGAGGTCCCGCCACAGATTCCCACCACTTTATTCGGTGCTAAACTTTCCGAAAAGTCTTGACATCCGTGGTTATGAGCTTGAAAATGTGTTGGATCAAAAAATGGCAAATTTACATTTTTCCTATGGCCAAAGACTTTTGGGCTACCCTGATATGCAACTTAAAAGTGGCACAAGGGCACACAAGTTTCGAGCACCGCTTTGTACTTTAAAATTTAGAGTTCGGTATGACCTGGTTCTTGCAGTCCACAAAAATGCTCGCCTCCCCTCTTTATGCATGGATTTGCAGTGGATGATTGCTGTTGAGTCCCCAGCATGTCCCGAATTGGGATCGTTTTCGAGTGTCTGATTTAATCACTTTTACAAAGTAGAGGCCATGTTTAAAATCCTGAAGGAAACATGAATTTAAGGTTTCGCGGCATCTATAACTGTCAGGGGGTGGTGATTCCTGCATGACTGATGCAAGAAGCATTTTGATTTTCCTTTATCCAGAAATTTTTCTGATGTTGATCCAGTTTGTGAAGGGACCAGCACATTCAAATATTCGTTTCGAATGAGGTTGTGGCTGCAGTTGTTTAGGTCTGAGGTGATGCCTCAAATTGCAGTGCGTACATTTTCCTCGGTGAATGCTATTCCAAAATAGCCATTCTTCCCGCCTTAAGGTTCTCAACCCAGTCACCACGAACAGGCATCATTATGGACGTTCCATTTTGCAACTGTGCAAGACTAAAGTTGGTATGTATTGAATTTCAACTAACGCTGTCCCCATCAAAATTCTGCAAATTGCCATGGATTTTCAGTGCATTTTCACAGTTACAAAAATGTATCCACCATTGTTATTTCAGACAATTTGAATGTTTTTTGTGACACACCTGAGAG
Source organism: Sinentomon sp. SZTP_YWyxl (assembly GCA_030068105.1). Classification (NCBI taxonomy): domain Eukaryota; kingdom Metazoa; phylum Arthropoda; class Protura; order Sinentomata; family Sinentomidae; genus Sinentomon; species Sinentomon sp. SZTP_YWyxl. The sequence goes on from JASGXE010018723.1 coordinate 18,466, forward strand.
GCCTTTTCCAGCATAACTCCTATTTTTACCGGCCTGGTTAAACTAAAAACACACTTTTGAAGGAACATACCAGTTGACGTTTATTCGACCAGAGCGATTTCCAAGACAACAGAGTGATGCTGGAAACTTATCAAGAAACTTATCAACATAAAAAAGATGTAAATAAAACGAATGAGACTCACCCTTGGTTTATTTGCAATTCTTTTGAATTGTTAATTTTTTTTATTATTGTCGAAATTATTAAGTGCAAGATCTTCATAATTGATGAAATCAGTTGGAATCGAACAAAAACGTTTGAACAGAAGTCGTGCAATCACTAGCATCTGGCTCTTTCAAAGCATTATTGTGTGATGTGTCATTTTGGTATCATTTCCACCGTTGGAATGGCAAAATCGATCATTTTGCCGCATGAATTGTGCGATACATGAATTGTGCGGGATGCAACAATCGAAAATTGTGATGACAAATCTGGTAACCACTTCATTAATCTGTTCCAGAGTAATTTTGACAGATTACGTTAAAAAGGGAGCCATTGCAACTTCAGCAACGTCCAACTCCAGCAATGCACAATGTGAGAAAATCAAAAACTGATGGCGTGTTCCTTACGAAGCACATGGGGGATGAGGTGCAGTGCAGGTATCAGACGTGCAAAGTCCACCAAGAACAACAGCTTAACAGGAAACTGGCCGTGCAAATTGGCTAAATTTGACACAAGTGAGCCAATTACACTTTCCATTTTATTCAACCACAAAATTGGGCCAAAAATGGACCTTAGCCACCTTGAGTTTGGGACCGTTTAAACTACTTGCAAGTTAGCTCCTATCTGAACAACAACTCCTTCTGTCCAAGGAAAAAGGTCAAGCACACAAGGCGGCTGCCTGAAAAGTGTAAGTCCTTGGAAAGTATCACGCGATGCATACACATCTCCGGTGGTCTTAATTCCCTTCTAGACATCATGTGGAGCCAACAAGCAGGCTTCAATTATGTCAGGCGTCCTCCCTATTTGTCATCGACCATGGACTGGCGAGAGTGAGGAAGGGGAATTCACAACTCCAAAGGTGTTGAGCCACACCCCTTACAGTCTGAAAGAAATTAGGCCTCATTTTTTTGGTGGTGGCTGATCAAACACATGAGTCATATATCCATGCGGTTCCTATTTCCTCTGGTGGACATGGCCAAGGTCGCAAGATTCATCTTTTTCAACTCACAAAGATCGACCAACTTTAAAATATCTATGTTTGTTCCAAAAATCACTGCGGACTGGAATAGGATATGTAAGAATAATTGGACTGATTCACAACTCAATTGATTCACACTGTCTCAACTACTCCGTGAAGATTTCAAAGAAGTTCAATTATCTGAAAGTTCTTCCTTGGGATAAAAATCAACACTGATTTTGATAAAGACACAATGCAGCAATCCATTAGCTCATGTGAAAATACATGTTTTCACACCTTACCTGTTTTCAGAACAAACTGGGCACGTGCAAAAATTAAATCCGGACTGCTCGAACTCTCCACGGCCAGTGGTCAAAATGTGCTGGACAAAACCATGACGCTATGCAAAATCTGCAGTCCGCATTTTTAAAATTTCTGTTGACGTCTCGTGGCTTGATGCTGGCAAATTATTTCAATGAACACACAATTGTTGCAAATTCCGAAAGTTTCATGTTCACGATAAGAATCCTGCAAAATGTTTCTCTCCGCTGTCTGTGCCCATGAAACATGATCCAAATTTTTGGATGCTTCCAACATTAGCTTTTCTCGACACCGTTGATTGCACGCAATGTCAATTGTGAAATCATTCTTTCAATTGAATCCTTTTTGGGAAAAAGGGCATAATTCCACTTTTTCTCAGTTCTGAGTTCTATTACGAGTACATCAATGATCTCTGTTCATACCAGTAACGCTTCACGTAAAAAAGGCACATTTGTGCTGACTCCAAATGGATCTATAGAGTCTAACCAGAAATATGTGGAAAATAAAAATGGAATTATGCCCTTTTTCCCAAAAAGGATTCAATTGTTCATTCAATGTGGGTTGAAATCATGAAAAAATATTGTTATGACTGGATGGATTGACCAACATGACCTCAGAAGTGAGAGTGAGTGATGAGGTCTACAACAGCAAGCATCCACTCTTCGAATATGCAATTGCAAGGAACAATGGTGAAATTGTTTCCGATGGATTCAAAAACCATCATCACCATGTTCGTTAGGGGAAGAGCGGGACGGCAACAATGTTGAAAAGGAAAAACAGAATATGGAATTTTGCGATCGGCTCTTCCAGAAACCGGACGATTTTTGGAATTGGAAACTTTTCGTACTTTGGAGTTGCAAACCTCTTTGAACTAGCAAACAAGTAATCAAGATCATGTGGATTGGGTCAGGTCAAAAACATCGGACAATTTTCAGTCCGTAATCTGTCTGCTCTGTTGTTTTTTGCATGTTTTCACCCCTTATCAAGGCCAATCCGGAACGAGAGGGGGTGGACTTTCAATTCTGCCAAGTAATGGGTGCCTGGTCTAGCTGAAGAGAGTTGGATGTAAGCGAACGCATATTGCAGTGGACATTGTATTTGGAGCTTAGTGCAGAATGTGGCTTTTGTGGATAAATGGATGACAGAAGAGCAGTGGAATTTCGTGCATTTTTTCAGTTTTCATCGGCAGCAGAAAATTTCGAAATTGCTCTCAGCTGCAGAGATCATTGCGGTTGTTGGAAAAAAAATGGACCATGCACACCTTAAAGTGTTGGCAAACAAAAAAGTCTTTTGTATTTGTATATCGTACAGCCAAAAACGCTGGCAGTCAAAAGTGTTCGGACACAGGAGAAATTCCTAAGGCTTGGCCAATTCATTCAGGGGCCATTCAAAACCAATTGTGATAAATTGAACAGAAATTAATTAATTTGAACTGAAATAAATAATAAAATAAATCCAGGAACACGAATTACACAAATGTCATATCATGATTATTTTGGTGCCATTCAGACTTAACGGCCCTCAAGTTTACAATGAACTTTATTTATCGACAGTAAAACAGGCAAAATACGAAAAGACTTAGCCTAATAAAGGTCAGGACAATTAGTAGCCGAAAGAGATCTCTCCGTAAAAAAGTCAAACAGTGGTAAGCAGCAAAAATAAAGGTGAAAGCTATTGAAGAAAAATGATGATTTAAGACAGGAGGGGAGAAAGAGAAAAAAAATTACTGACATGAATTTCATTGTTCAGTGCAGTCAGTACTCCTAGAGTATTGCGGGTTTATGAGCCAATCTGTTGAGAATCGAATAGGGTTGATCATAGCATGCGGAAAACTTTACGAATATGCCAACAGATGAAATTGCACTCACCTGCGGGCTGCGCTATAACATGCTCAGGTAATTTATTCTCGAGGGCTCGTCCCTTAAACTCAGGGTTGTTTGAACTAAACAATACTGCAACCTTGCTGATGGTAGCAATAACTCATGGTTTGCTCCTGCCCCTGATGCATTCCCATTGAACATGTTAAAATGTTCAAAAAAAAAAAACGTTGAAAAAATGCCAATATCTCCGAGTGAAGTAAGCGCAGTGGCTGTATTCCAAGACAGCATTTTTAAAAATGGCTGAATGTGTGCATAAAAGTACGCATGTTTATGGTTCCGACAGCCCTCTTTTGAACCCTAATAAAGATTTAAAATCTTTGGCTGAGAAAAAACCACCCCTGACTCCAACTCCAGGAAATAATGTGCCAAGGGTGGGTGAACTCTTACATTTGAAAATGCTGAAAACAAAGCACACCTGACTCTTTTCAATAATTATTTGTTTTGCCTCACCCTGCCTGCTCAAGGAAATGCCACAAGGAGAATGGGGATTTTCAAAAAAATACAAATATATTTGAAGATAAACATTTTTAAAATAAAATGCGTCCATTTCCTGTTCTCACTTTCCAGTTCATAATGGTAAAAAACGGTGTCCAAGCAAATTAAAGACCATGCACACTTCTTCAAATGGTGATGACTAATGAGGAATCTTTTTGCAAAAAAATGTCTGTGCAAAGACATTTTTCATGCATCCCAATCGGGGGCTACACTGCACACAAAAAGCCCCTTTGAGCCTCCCCGATGAGTATTTTGTGGATTTTTCTGGGATCACGATGTGGAAATTGATGCGAGAAAAGAGCACATTTTGTCACGAAATGTTTTGTCTTTAGTTTGAGAAACTCAAGTTCTGATAAACTCAAACATAAAATGACAGCTGCACTGGCACCTTTCCACCCGTTTTTGGGTATTTTGTGGGGCCATATCCGAGGAATGGGGGTTCAGATGTTCAGATCGCCAAGCAGTACTCATGGCCGCCGCCGGTCCTTTGGTAAGTGGAGTACTGTGGTGACACGAAGCATGCATACAAATAACCTCTCTCAAGTGGTCATGGGTGTCCCATCCTGAGGAGGGGGACGAGACAAGACGAGACAAAGACGGCACAAAGAAAACACGGGGAAGGTGCGCCTGCCAAATCAACAGACACACGGGCTCCTTTTAATTAAAGTTATTTGTTAACATACAAACAGCAGTTCAAAGAAAGAAGTACAAATCAGACCTATCTCACTTTCGCGGATGCGGGGCCTTGTTTTCAAAGCCCCTCCGTCCGACCACTCCTCCATTTTCCTTACCCCGGCACCCACAGAGCCGTTCCTGTGCGAGGTCACACACAGTGTGAGCACGCGGGGAAAACAGGAACGTGGGAGCACAAAATCCATACAGAAGAAAAGAAATCAACAAATACAGTAGCAGGCTCCCCACAGCGGCTCACCGCAGTGAAAGGGAGGGGTTTTGGGGAGGGGAACCATTGGTCCCCCCCGTGGCCTTTTTGGTTGAGAGCCTGCCGCCTTGCGGGGGGAATCAGGCCTTGGAGCGGGGGGGTGCAAATCTAAATGAAAAATCTGCCGCTCCAAGGGCCGGATAGCTGATATACAGCCATCCGACCTCTCTTAACAGGGAGCAGTGTCGTGAAACTTAGGCCACGGCGCTCCCTGCCATATCCGAGGAATGGGGGTCGGATAAAAATTTGCCACTGAATGAGTCGGATTCCTTTGGGCACGAGAAGCGAGGTGGTGGGGGCCATATCCGAAGAATAGGGGTTGGATAAAAATTTGCCACTGAATAAGTTGGATTCTTTTGGGCATGAGAAGCAAGGTGGTGGGGGCCATGTCCGAAGAATTGAGGTCGGATAAAATTTGCCACTGAATAAGTTGGATTCTTTTGGGCATGAGAAGCGAGGTGGTTCGATTAAAGTAAAAAAGCCACAACCCATTCGAGCTTTCAGCTCATTGGGGTGGACAAATCCAATGTTCACATCTGCATTTGTGCATAAGACATGAGAATTATGCACAAAAGAGACATTTCGTTTGCTTTAACACAGCACTAACTGACAACATTTTATTGCAGTTCTAACTGCAATAAAATGTTGTCAGTTCGTGCTGTGTTAAAGCAAACGAAATGTGTCTTTTGTGCATAATTTTCATGTCTTATGCACAAATTGTGAGAATCAGGTGTGTTCAATCAAGTTAACATTTGGCTTGAAAATGAAGGAATTATCAAAGAAACTAGTGACAGAAGCCGTTTTTTCATTTTCTTATCACACTTTGAATTTTTGACCTCCAAAACAAACCGTGCCGGAAAAGCATTACAAAAATTCTCCTAGACATGTCTATTCTGGGAATGCAATTTTGCAAAATTTTGAGAAAACCAAATAATGAGCAAACATTGTTTTTAGGTTTTCTGAAGTTTTGATTTTTGAAGCTGCCACCAATTATTGATCGTCTAATACAAAATGCAGCTTTAGCGTGGAAACCAATGGAAATGTGACAAAAATGTGGAGCATGGTTTTCTCCATAAGGTGATTCAAAAACAAGAATCAGAAATTTTTTTACCAAAACTCACTTTTAAAGTTTTGCTTTTCACACGATAGGTTTCCCCTTAAATTCTGGAAATCAAAACCTCGAGATGCAGTTGTGGCAGGAGAGTCGAATTCAATCTGATTTATGACAGATATTATGATATTCAACGAGTGAATGGTATGATATCATGCTCCCATCATCAGGTGCAGGTGAATGAGCAGATGACCGTTTCATCTGCTATCTTGGAAGAGACAAAGGCTAAACGTGGACACATCTGTGTAGTTTTCTTGGATCTCGCACAAGCGTTTGACACCCTGCCTCACGACGCTGTCCGTTTGGCCCTCCTCAAAGCTGGGAAAGTTGAACATCCATTTTCACGTGATCGAACCCAGTACTTACCCTCACTTGCTACTCTGCAATACAAGGTCCAATTTTTGGGGTCGTTCTCCAGGGTTTGTTGAACTGAGGTGCTAATTCAAGTTATTTACACTTGGCTTTGCGATAAGTTTTCATCGCTCATGAATGAACATCAGCTATTGCTCTAACAAATAGCACGCTATCAGGAAAATATATTTTTTCATTCAAAAGCCAAGAAAAGTCTTCAAAAATGCCCACAGCAAAGAAAACTAAACGTGAGTGTAAAAAGAACACAACACCTGGAATTTATGGGACCACAGAGAGACCAGGGTTCTCTGTTGGTCCCACAACAATTCCTATTCACAAGAGAAAGTCACAGATTTGAATATGATGTCTGTATGTCACAGACAATAACGAAACAAGTTCCATGACCCAAAACTGTCAACGCCTGGTCTTTTTGTGGGTAATAACATATCAAATCAACATTTTTTTTTCCAAAAAAAAAAACGCCAGTCTTCGATTTTCCTGAAAATTTACATGAATATTGTACCCCACAAGTGAAGGATAGCAACCAATCTTCAGCTTCCTGGCATGTCTAGTTTTGATGTACAGGGTGCTTGAATTGCTTTTTTGCAAACTTTCGTCTACGTGAGAAACTTCCTCCCCATATCTTCCTCCATGGACTAGCGGGAATAGTGGGGTTGGTGTCATTTTCTAGTGAAAAGGAAAGGATCAACTTGCTTTTAAGTAGAGGAGTAATTTATTTAGTTAGTACCCAAGGTAAATATAAAGGAGGTATGTCGGACTCAATTTCCAGCTCGGTCGGATGACGTCACTGTCACACAAGACACGAGAATGGAGCGCCGGAAGAGACAGCGCGCATGCAAAAACAGAAAGAGCCATCCACAAAACGTCAAATAACTCTTGAACCAGATGACGGATTTTTGTCAAACCTTTTGTGCCACAAAGCTGAAGAATAAGCGATTTCAAATTGTGCAATGATAACAAAACTTTCCACGGGAAAAATCCATAAATTGCATGTTTTTTGAAAGTGCAGAAATCAAGATATGACAAAATTTCGGGTCCCTCACACATATTTTCAACGATTGTGCGATTTTTTCCGTTGTAACATGGTTTCGAGCTGTGGAAGAGTTGTAGAGGAAGCTTTCAGCTTTCCAAAAATACCAAAATCATTGAATTTGGACCCATTTGATTATTTTATCAAGCGAGAACGCGACATGAAAGCATCGTTTTGTTTTTGAGCGGGGAAGAGGCCATGCCTCCCAAGAAATCTGAGGGAGTCGCGGCATATTCACCGCTCAAAAACAAAACGGTGCTTCCTTGTCGCGTTCTCTCTTGATAAATAGTCAAATGGGGTACAAATTCAATGATTTTGGTATTTTTGGAAAGCTGAAAGCTTCCTCTGCAACTCTTCCACAGCTCGAAACCATGTTACAATGGAAAAAATCGCACAATCGTTGAAAATATGTGTGAGGGACCCGAAATTTTGTCATATCTTGATTTCTGCACTTTCAAAAAACATGCAATTTATGGATTTTTCCCGAGGAAAGTTTTGTTATCATTGCACATATTTGAAATCGCTTATTCTTCAGCTTTGTTGCACAAAAGGATTGATCAAAATCCGTCACCTGGTTCAAGAGATATTTCACGTTTTGTGGATGGCTTTTTCTGTTTTCGCATGCGCGCGGTCTCTCCCGGGGCTCCATTCGCGTGTCTTGTGTCACAGTGACGTCATCCGACCGAGCTCGAAATTGAGTCCGATATACCTCCTTTTATTTACCTTGGTTAGTACCGTTTAAAAGGCTAAATTTAGTACCAAAGTGTGTGTTTTATTCACTTGAGATGTGCTCAATCCTTTCCTGCACATTTGGGCATCTTCAATTTTACTAGTCGTTGGCCAGAATGTTGCCATGCAAGATCTTAAAGCAGCCGCAAAGTTTCATCATGGTACGTGGGTATCATTTTGGTTTGAAAGTTTTGAAAGTGCGAAAACACTTCACTTCAGACTGAGGAAATCACACACATCAGAGCTAAATTCAGCCCCTTCATCACTAGCTAAAAGCAAGCTGCTCCTTTTCACTAGAAAATTACACCAACCACACTATTCTAGCTTTTCAGGAAGGAAGATATGGCAGGAGGAAGTTTCGTGTGCAGACAAAAATTTGCAAAAAAGCAAACACCCACAGAGAAACCACGACACCCACAGGGGACAACACACCCATAAACTGGACGATACTGAACCTTCAAATCAAACCACCCAAAACATCGCCATGGTCGAAAAAGTGCGCACAATAACGAAGAGCAGCTGGCCTCAATGTATTTTCAAGGAGGTGGCCAATTGAGCTTCCAACATTTCACCTTTTCATGATTCATGGTGATAATTAAAAAAGAACCAACGAGATGATAAGAAGGCAGCATTTTCCCAAAATCAGAAATTAGCAATTTGTGTGTTGGTATGGGTCCTCATATGCTGTTGAATACGGACTTTTCTCAAACACTCAAAACTGCACAATGAGCATTTAAGCGGTTTTACTTTGCTGTGGCATTTCTGGTGCATCTCAAGTTCACTTTTGCTTGCGAATTTGTGATCACAAAATGGGCACTGGTATGGCTTCTCTCCAGTATGCTTTCGCATGTGACGCACAATTAAGAGTTTTCTATGGCACTCATAATCACAAATTGAGCACTTGTGTAGTTTCTCTCCAGTATGTCTTGACTGATGGAACAAGAGGTCACTTTTCGTTGAACACTTGTAATCACAAAATGAACAGTTGTACGGTTTACTGCCCGCATGAGTTCTCAAGTGCCTCAAAAGACTACAATTTCTGGTTGACTTATAATTGCAAAGAAAGCATTTGTGACGTTTCTCGCCAGTGTGAACTAATCTATGCACGGTAAGATCACCTTTGGCCGAAGTCTCATAGTCACATGAAGAGCACTTGTGCAGCTTCTCTCCTGAATGCTTACTGATATGCCTCATAAGACTACCCTTTTGGGTAGACTCATAATTACAAATTGTGCATTTATATGGTTTCTCACCAGTGTGAGATCTAATATGTATCATGAGACTGCCTTTCTGGATGCATCTGTGTTCACAATATGGGCATTTGTTTGGCTTTTCTCCCTTGTGAGTTTTGATGTGCAGCAGAAGGTTGGGCCTATTGGCAAACCTATTTCCACAATCAGCACACTGATATCGCTTCTCACCAGCACCAGCATGGGTTCGTTCATGGACAGTGAGACCATTCTTGCTGGAGAACCTGAGATCACACAAACAGCATTTGTGAGGTTTCTCTCCAATGTGATGATGGAGGTGAATAGCAAGATCACTTTTCCTTCGAAACTCATAGCTGCAAATAGAGCATCGGTGTGGCTTCACTCCAGAGTGAATACCAAAGTGTGAAATCAGCTTACTTTCTTCGGAGCATTTGAAGTCGCAAAAAATGCAATTAAATGGCTTTACTACAGTGTGAGTCTGCAAGTGGCAAACAAGATCAACTTTCGACTCAGGCTGATAACAGCATATGTTACACTGGATCAGTTGGCCATCTTGGGTCATAGGTTGTTGAACAGCAATGACATCATCATCATGAATCATGATCTCATCACCAAGGTCTGCTACTTCAATGGAAGCCATCATTTTTTTGGGACGGATTAGGCTAGAACATGCCTCTGGACCATCACCAGCGGAACTCTCAACTCTTGACAGATTGTGCCTAGAAAAATGAATGGGAGACAAAACGTACATCAAGACTTTTCAAAAGCACGTCATTTGAGGAAAAAAGACATTCGATAATCGAATCAGAAAAAAGCAAGCCTCGTTGCAATCAATACCTGCAGAAATCAACTCATAGATCAAAATAACAACAACAATTGAAATTGCTGTAGGTAATTGGCTGTTAGCTGTCTATTTGACATTGACCTAAACTGTCTCAAAATCAGAGGCGGATTAAGCAATTTGCCACCCTGGGGATGCAATGTTTTGCCGCCTTTTAAATTCGGCCTACGTCTTCCGCCTCCTGCATGGTTCAATGGGTCCTGCACTGCCGTGCATGCCTAAGTGTTTGACCAAAAAAAAAGTTCCCAAAAAAAGTTACCGATGCAAAGGTCCGCAAACACCGCATACCTCAGAAGGATCCAAATGTAACGGCAATTATTCAGAAACATAAATGCAGGAAATGCGAGGATGTTGCATTTAAAAAAGCTGTTTATGCATTGTGCTTTGATGAAGCATGATTGTCCCACTCAACATTCAAATTGGGATCAGGGACACGCAATCTTTCTCGTTTTCCCTTTGAGGGTCTATGCCATTGGAAAGCTTTTTGGTCGCAACCTTCACCCAACCCAGAATGGCAGCCAAATTTGGACAATAATGGTTAGCTATATGATTCACAGGGTCAAGTGACCCAGATCAAGAACTAAACCCACTGCAGGGACTTGCAACACATGTGCCAACTGCACAATTTGTTTTTGCCTGCATTTTTGCCATGTCTGCCATCCGAAATATTTTGCCATCCCAGGCCGAGGCCTGGGGTGGCCTTGCCTGTAATATGCCCCTGCTCAAAATACAGGCCATATAGTATAAGCGATGTTATCTCCGAACATAGGCGATGGGTTGTCGCCGCAACGATTACGCGAAAAGGCGAATCTGCCGTCTTATCTTCGAGGAGATTGTCTGTTTAGAAAATAATTTTGACAAATAATAATTCATAAAAAATTGCTTTTCAATGAGCGTGCAGGGTGCTCGGTAGGTTGAAAGTTGGGGAGCGGGAGGTTTGCCGAAAAGCAAACCTGGTAAATCTGCTGGTTCTATGGTGGCATATTTATGATGGGACCTACAGGGGAGCTTGTCATCACACGCAGCTTGTCTTCGGTTTTCTCTGAAGCGCACCTCTTTGGAGTTTCAGGCCTCTTCCCGGAACAGCCAAAACCTGCCTGATCGGTTCACGTGATCATCTCCAAGTTCATGATAAATTATTCTTCCTGATGCAACAAGAAAAAGACCCATTCTCACACCCAGTTGACTCTCACCATCACGAACACAGAAGGTTAAATGACCAATGGCCAATGGATCGAATTTACTTTCAAGATCTCATCAGCTAGGTAGGTACTTTTGGCCAGTTTGGGGCAAGTTGCAAAACTCGTAAAAAAAAAGAATCGAAATGACAGGCGAAGATCTTCATGTCGGGTGTTAATTTCAATCCCACCACCTTTGTAGGTAGGTCTCGACAAATGAACCTCCGAAATGCGCCTCTTGCATCACAGCTTGAAAAGGGACCCTTTCAGGAACAAACACTGAGCCAGGAAAAAAGAACAGAGTTGATCTACCTTTTTGTTCCACAAAGAATTGAATTTTGCATTGTTTTTTTTTTCATGAACGATCATCTTGCGGGAAATTGCCCCTTTCGCGGCTCCCCACTGGATGCACATCTAATATTCGAAATAGGCCTAAAATGATGAATAATTTATCCATCCCAAACGTGGTCAGGTACTCAGAAGTTTTACCATGAAGAAAACAGCAGTGTTTTTGCCGACAAAGATTCTGTTTGTGGAACTTTTATGGTTTTGTTTGTGGTCACTGAATTCTGGGCTGCAACGGAATGGGTTGTGGGTCATTGTCCTGAAATTAATCTTTTTGAACCTCCGTAAAGCGGAGAAGGGATGGGATCACATTGAAGTTCGGATCGGAATTAAAACTGAGTTATAGGGGTGTTCAGGTCTGTTCGACAGGTTTGGATTTCTGGAAACGTTTTGGAGCGGTTTTGAATTTGAAGCAATCTTCGCAGCGATCGTTAATTCTTTCCAATGTCACATTGAATTTTTGAAGGCTTTTGTTTGGTGCTTTGGAACTGCATTTCAGGCATTGCAGTGATGTTTCATGATCGGGAATGGCCAGAGATCAGAGAAACACAATCACAAATGTGCTCCCAACTTTGGCTGCACTATGTACGTTTTTGACTCCTCGTGAATTGCACTGTGTTCGTGCCATTGACCCGGATTGTGCAAAAGGCGAAAAAGCAGACAAAATCAAAATGAATGAAGCCTGATTTGTCTATGGCTATGTTCGCCGATAAGGTCGCTCGTACTGTATATGCAAAAGGTCAAAAAAGAATTCCAACCCCTTTCAGCAAGAGTGACATGGAATTTCAGAGAGCTCCACTGCCTGAAGGCAGGAAACAAGAAAGTGAATAGGCCTAATAAAATAACACGAGGCCTAGGGTGGCCTTGCCTGTAAATATGCCCCTGCTCAAAACAGGCCATATACGGTTTCCCAAAAGTCACTTAACAACCCCTGCTATTTGCTAGTTTTCAATCTTCTCTTGCCAGGCCATTTCTCCAGATTTCGGGTTCAGACTGGGCAGGCTGCCTGCTGCAGGTGTTATCCATTCAAATTGGAACAAACTCCACTCAGGGCCGTAGCCAGCCGGGGGCCGTGCCCCCCCCCCCCCCCCGACATGTTTTCGTTTGTACTAAATACGATAGTGTTGCGAGTCGAGAAAGAAACACAAATGCAACTCCATTTCCTTCGATGTAGTTTTATGTGTTTTTGTCTTTATTTTCCCCGAGAAAACACATCTTCCTTTTATGTGTCTTTGAAAATTTTCCATCAGCAAAGTTTCTAGCTTTCGACACATCCAGAAATATGAAGAGTAAGTAGCTGCGGGTTGCACAAGCACACTGGCCGCTGGTGGAAGGCAACAGTCCAAAGACATTTTTGGCTTTTGCAATTTGAATGGTTAAAAATGCAAGGATTTATATTGAATATTTAAGAAGGGAAAAATATGAATAGGCATTTAAAATAACAATGAATCAACAACCACATGCCACCTTGCTTGTGGGGCTGTTGTGACAAATAGTTATGTTATTTAGCCTTGTGGAAATTTGGCCATGGTTGACGAAGGCAACACAGAAAAGCCTGAATCCGGAATTGAAACCTGAAAATGAAACGATAAAGTGAGTATTGCAGAGTCCAATTTTTGATGCGATAGCACTTGCGTGGTTGTTTGGTATTGTCGTGTTTAAAAAAAATTAAATAGCACATTTGAAAAGACAACATTCAAAGACTGATTATTGATGGTGTCAATCTGTCCTGAGCAAACTAGGATTGTGGGGAAAAATGCTCAGTTTAAAAAAAAAATGAGAATTCTGAGCACAATTTGAGGTTCCATTTCATCAAAATTTCTCCCCCATCGGGGAGGGGTACACCCCTCCCCCGGCGTTGCGCGACGCGCAACGCATCGTCCACCACGAATAATTCTTTGACCCTCCCCGAAATAAATTCCTGGCTACGGCCCTGACTCCACTCCACGCTTCTAGAGTTGCTTCAAAACTGCAATGCACTTTTGACTTTTCTGGGGTTGTCAAGTGACTTTTGGGAAACCCTGTATATTCAAAAGGCCAAAGAATTCCAACCCCTTTTAGCAGGAGGGACATGGAATTTCAGAGATCTCCATTGCCTGAAGGCAGGAAACAAGAAAGTGAAAAACAAAATTGAGACAATTGTGTCCAAAATGAGCTCTTGAGTGGCCAATACGAATAAAAAAGGGCCATTATCTGCGATGGAGATACCTGTGTTTTAGAAATGTTTTGAACAAAAAGAAAACAGTTTTAAAAGGGAACAACAGTACATAACAGAGATCCTCACCGAAACTGTTAACCCAACATAAGATAAAGCACAAAAACAAAAAACTCATAAAAGCGTAAGATGCTAGATCTAACCTGCAGACAAACCTAGGGGACGTGTTATCATTGAAAATCAAAAGTTGAACTCCAGAATGGATACATCATATGGTAGGATGGCCAAGCTCATTAGCATTTAGGACAACTTCTGCTTTCAGTGTCCACTGACATAATGCTTCAACGGCAAATCAGTTCCCATGGTGCAGACTTGAGAAGTAAAATGAATCTGACGAACTCAGTTCAGATTTTGACTATCCGAAATTTCGGCAAACACATCAAAGACCCGAGAGATGCCAGCAAAATTATACCTAATGTAAAAACAGAAATGCAAGAAATATCAGTATCGACTTTCATGTTGCTTAAAAATCGTTGATTGGAGTTGTGCCAGAAATTAATTGTAAAGTCCAGCTAATATTTTTGGGGTAAATGCATTTTCAGCGTGTTGGTGATTTCAAATCTTCCAAATCATCTCTGGCCTTGGCACGATTCAGTTTCTCAATCCAATTCCAAAATTAGTACTTGGCACTCAAAACTTTGCATTTTCTGCAGCTCTAATTTAGTTTCGGCCGGATGTCTCAATTCTTTCACCCTTGCATTGTTCTGGTTCATTTTGGGAAAGGCCAGAACTGATCTTTCATGAAAAATGACATGGTGAGCAAGAAGGCGAATGTGCAGCAATGGAAGTTTTGCCGTTTGATAGGATTTTCTGGAAATTTTGGTTCCAGGAAGACCTGATTGTGGAGAGTTTGCAGGTCTTCTTTAATGTACCTACTTGATTAATGGCTGTCTTCAACAGCTGTTCTCCTAGTTACCTATTCTCTTGCATTTTCAAAATTTCACACCCAGAAAGAAAAACTGCTGGCCTGGAGGAACTGTTCCAGCTTCGCGATGCATCCATTTGGCCTGACCAAATTTATTTCCCCAACACCGACCCAGAAGGAAATCCAGTTTTTGAATTTTCTCACAGTGGCGCAACCGGAATTTTGCTTAAGCAGATAATAAGCCATCGCAGTTGCGATCAAGCCCCTCCCCGAAGGGGTTATGTAACGGGTCCTGGGTCATCGTCGCCAGAGAGGTTCAAAGAGGTACCTACCCCTTGAAATCTCACTGGATTTAGAAAACGGAAACTCTTTGGTGTGAGAGGCATAATATGATGGACGGTTCCCCCGAAAGGCTGAGTAAATTTCAACATTTTGGAGTTAAATTTTGGTGCAAAAAGGCATTCTATAAGCTGATGATCCCAGAGGGTCAAGAAGCTTTTTAGCGGTTTTTGAATGGCCACTGTGTGGAAATGGAGGGTCGTAGGACATTTTTCCATTTAACAAAGACTATTCTGTACTTTTCCACTGTTAGGTCCTTGCTTGAGTATTCAACTACCACGTGGGGAATCCTCATCTTTCATGTCAAATCGAGAAAGTAGAGGCTTTGCAGAGAAAAGCGGTGAGGTTTGTGTGCGGAATCATTGGTCATTACCCAGTTTTAAGTGTGAGTGTACTTCTTCGGGAATTGGGTTGGGAATCCCTTGAGCTCAGAAGAAAGTTGCATGCTCTGGAGATTCTCAGAAATTGCACCCATGACAGAAA
>JASGXE010018725.1:0-18768 GCA_030068105.1 Sinentomon sp. SZTP_YWyxl
TTTGTATCTGATCACCTGCTAAAAACCATTCAGCTGCAGTCGTCTCAGAGTCGGTGAAGGACATTGATGTGGTCGTTTTTGGAGCCCCTCTTGAAACTCCACAGAGAATTTTGTCAGAACCCCTCTTCCGTCCAACTTGGGATTTGATCACGCTCAAATTGTCGGTAAAATGATGTACACCAAAATGATGTTGCACCAGGGCAAGGTCATACTTCCACTTTCAACTTGGGCGGAGGTTTAGAATCACTGGGATGAAAATTTCAGACAATGGTTGGACAAAGCCCAGGCCGTTATCCGTCCGCCTTTGTTTGGATTTAAACTTCTAAATGTCAGGTAGAGAAAAATCTACAGCTCCTGTGATTACACAAATGAGTAGATTTAGGCGATGCGTTCGGCGGTGACTCTGCAGGATGGAGAGATCTAAGTCTTTTAGGATTGCGGTTACACTAAATTGCCGGCAATACTTTTGGGTGATAGATCTGGCAGCTCTTCTTTGAACAGCTTCAAGCGCGAAAATGTCCCTCCTTTTAGAGGGATCCCATGCCGCACAGGAATACTCTGAGATAGGCAAGACGAGGGATGTATACGCATATCGTCTTTGTGCATCTGAAGCGATTTTTAAATTGCGCATAATGCAGCCGACTCTTGATGACGATTTTCGCTCTTATTGATGAAATATGAGGCTTTCCAAATACATTTCGCAAATGTCCGTGATAATCGTTTTCCTCATGAGGCACAATTGATTCAGGTCGTATCCTGACGCAACAAACCGTCCAGATAGTTTTTTAAATTTAAATTTCGCAAAAGCGTGAGTACTCGAAGTCATAGGTAAATATTCTGGTGGGCGAGAATGGAAAAATGTATCAGTTCCCGTTTTCTTTGTTTTTCAAACCAACCGCAGGTAGTACAAAAGGTAATGTAGTCAAGACTCATCTCTCTTGAACCCCTTAAACCAAACTGGAGAGCATCTAGTTCATCTGGATAAATCACGATTTCAAAATCCGTTTTGTTTTCATAGCCGATGATGCCAGCTTACCGAGATTGTGGCTAAAGGGCTTCGAAGAATTCTGCTTCATGGATTTGGTTGGTTTGGTCTTAAGCGTAACCGCCGCGAAGTTCCGCCGGTGTAAAAGTAATTAATCGCCGGTGGAAAAGAAATTAAGCGATGGTCGTATACGTCTTGCCATACATGTAATCATGGCGCATAGGATACCTTTCTTGCACGCTCCAAGCCAACGAGTAATTATGCCCTTGTTGGCATGGTCGCACATTTCCACCTGTTGTTCGAAATGTTTACGCTGCCATAATGTAAGGCTCCATATGCGAGCAAAACACGGAGATAACAAGTAAAAGGCGAGAAGATGAATATTGCAGGGAATTTTGCTGTTAAATAAAGCATTGACTGAAATTTTGTGGAGTTTCGGTTATGCAAGATTCCATAGATATAGCTTTTTCAACGACGGGAAAACTCCACCATGAAACGACAGAGAAACATCCTGTAGCAATTATCGTTCGAAGCCTTTTACTGCGTGTAATCCTGTGTAATGATGTTGACCGGAGTTGACGTGATCTTTTGTTCAGGGTAGCCTTAATCGATTAACTTGCAACTAAACCACAATGAAATCTTTGTAGTCTCTGCGTCTCTGTCGTCCAGGTTGGATCTCTTGACTTCGCTGAAGTTTGGAAAATTAACCAGGAATCTCCGTTATAATGGTTCCGGATACACGTTTAAAATTGGAGGAATAATCACCCGGATATAACAAGGCCTCCAAAATGGTAAATTTACAACGCTTCGGGTTATCTTGTTGCCAGAAAAACTGCAACAATAGTACTGAACCTCAGGGCTTGTTCGCCAACAAGCCTTCTGACCCCATTGAACTATTCTCCCTCTCACCAACTGTGAGTTACGTTCGGGTTATTCTTGTTGCCAAACAACTGCAACAATAGTACTGAACCCAGGGCTTGTTAGCCAACCAAGCCTTCTGACCCCATTGAATTTCTCCCCCACCAACTGGAGTTACTTTCGGCGTTATTCTTGTTGCCAGAACAACTGCAACAATCAGTACTGAACCCCAGGGCTTGTTCAGCCAACGCAAGCCTTCTGACCCCATTGAACAATTCCCCTCCAATGTAACTTTTTGGCACCTTTCACTGTTAATTTGGAATGAAGATCTAAAATTGGCACAAGGCCAGTTTAACGGCCGTTCCAACCGGCGTGTCCAATCTTTGACGATCCTGTATAGTGGCTTCAATATTGGCCGTGTCAATCCCATGGACCTTATTAAAAGCTTAATTCGTGAAAAGGTTCCTCAATCTTTCAGCTTACACCAGGCGGCTTAAACATTGGTTTGAGAAGTTGGCGGTAAAAACAATATTTGTCACCATTTGATGTCATTGCGGATTTTTGTGAACATCTTGATTTGCATACGTTGGTGCATTCGACGCTTCCAGATCTTTTTACAGTTTGTATTCTGCCAAACACTCCTGGACGGGCTTGCCTCAAGGGAGTCTGACGTTTCCATGCTCGGTTTTGGCGATAAGCTACGAACAGGTCTGCAGGTTCAAATACACTTCCTGGCCAATCGCATAGACCGAAAACCATATGAGTGAACCCTCGATTCGTAATCAGATAGATATTTACCTCGGAAGCGGTAAGTCTCACTGGTTGATCAACATCGATCGCATTGCGCTGACGAATTGCATCATGGGAACTTCTTGTCAAGCTCGTTAAGCATGTGATATGTCGGCCCTTTTTGGATTTTCAAAGTCCGATTTTAGTCAACATTTTGTTAAACAATAACTTTTCTGAAGAACTACTCTGCTGCCCACACCATTTGCTGGCAACACGCGTTCGCAACAGTAACACAATTTAGATATCATCGCGTTTGGAGAGGTAACTGCTCAGCTTGATTTGTTGGGCTAATTTGATGACACTTTTCCGAGTAAGTGAGTAGACGTTTTTCTTCATAGTTTTGAGTTTGCTTTACTTGCGTGTCTTCGTCACAAAGGCGGTGAAGTGCACACGTATCAGTGTGCAGGAGATTTTCCCTACCGCCAATCAACTCCGATATCTGGCTGCGGCAACTGCGAGGAGTAAGAACGTTAAAGGCAGACGAACGGTACTGGATAATAATTATTTATATTGAACTTTCCTTTGTCACTGAAGTGGGAAGGACGATTTCTTGTGATACATTAGAAGAATTTTGAACTCATTACGATACTGTGCTACTTAGCAGCTACTTAGCAAGCGCTGAGTGAACAAGACTAAGGTAAGTGTATACAATAACATGTGAGATTTTAAACTTGTTAATTTGACGTCGAGAATAGGCTTGGAAGAATGCCTCTGAATTTTTGCTGCTATTTTTTGACAAAGTGCTGATGACGTCTTTCCACGCACCCAATATTTGAATCCTCCAGCTATTTTAAATTATGTGAATAAGGCTGACGTGAAGTTGATCTCATTATTCTTAAAAATATGTTATCAAAACTTGCGTCGAAACCTTGGACGATATGAAGGAAATTCTAATGATTGCCAATGCTAGCAGGATGAATCAACGGTTGACATATGTTCTCGTGATGCAGTGACTGCTGAAAATGGAGGTCAGATTATCTATGTAATGGGAATTCCTGGTTTTTGGTTTTTGCCTGTAACCTGTGGAACATGTCGACCCATAAACGATATGAATTGATTTTAGGGAATCGTAGTTACGGATAATCGAAAATGCACTGCACACCACGATCGGGTTAATGTTAATTTTTGCATATCCAAGAAGTTACTCGAAAAGGATATGTGTATTCCAGGAAATAATATGTTAACATCCCAAAATTGTTCCTCTTATCGAAAGTAAGTTTGTCGCAAACTATCTCCTTGTTTGACCTTTCCATTAAACAAGGATGTATATCGCCTTATAAACCGGGCGTGCTGTACCTCAAGGCTCTTTGCTGCATTGCGAAAAGATACTCGTGATAGCCTATGCATAATGAGCTGTTCACCTGCGTCGCTGCACGAATTCTGCAGGTATCATTATAAAAAGGCAAATGCAGTGTAAGACACTAATTACCACGGCAAGCTCTATGGCAGCCTTTCCTAATGATTTGCAGCACTTCAGGTGAACCTAATCACATAACAACCAGATACCGCGCGATGTAGGTCGGCTTTATGCCGGCCTTTGGCTGCTGATCCAGAACATTTCGTGGAGTATGTGGCAGTGTGGAATTTTCCAGGCGAGATCGAGTTTAATGGTTTCTAGCCCAATCCAGTCATAGGTACTATGAATCATTATTCATTCTTGCGAAAAGTGATTTGATATCAATTGGGGCCCAGAACTATGCATTGCTGTCGGCAAGCGAAAACAAACTCATTAGGCGCGCACAATGATAAAGAAGTGGAGATTTTTTGACATGGAATTGATTTTTCTTCTAAGTCACGCCCCGTGGTTTTTTTACAGTGTGTACAATCGTGCACAACAATGTGAAAGTCTCATTCATTTTCCCATGTATTCATGTAAATTCAATGCAAAAATCGCCATCATACGTACCCAACAAAAGAATAATAAAAATGTTTGTAATAGTATAAACAAAAGGTTTGTTTTTACATATCATGTTCGTATTGTGTAAACTCTAAAGGTTGAAGAAATTAACTAAAAAGGTGTAGAATTCTGCAGGTCAGAATACTTCTCATCAAATCACGCAAATTGAAGAAGTGCATATTTGCTTAAGAAATCCACGGTTGAGTGATAACGTGGGTTTTTTAAAACGTGGATGACATATATTTTAACAATTTTCCAAGCCAAAACAATACAATTGCATTACAATGCAAAGTGCAGTTTTCTGCAATTTTTTCGCAATGGCTAGCTGTATTCAGGGCGAATAAAATACGCCTGTGCGTGCACACGTAGAAAGGTGGTTGTGATACCATCCGATCCACAGAACAGAAAAGAACCAGTGCAGGCATAATTGCATTGAAGCAGATGGAGGTACTTTGCTGGAGATAGTCTACAGCTTGCACTTTTTCTGCAATTTACATGAAATTTTGTGCATTGTTATACCTCAATTGTGCTGGACAATGAAATGACCTGTAGGTGCCTCCAAAATGTACTGGTTCTATTTCACTTATCTCACTATGATATTTCTTACCTTCTGGAGACGCCTGCCTCAGTGGTTGAAATCTCAATAAATATTTATCGTGGGAGTACGACTGTGATCTGGTGGTCTTATCCTCGTATGCTCTAGGCATGCAGAAACCGAAGATTCTAGGAAAACACCTAATATTTTCAATGCATTTGCTGCATTCATGGTTCAATGGAGTCTTTTATTTTAGGGTAATTCTGTCCAATGTTGTCCACTTTCGCCGGGATATCCGAAATTTCACATCGTCTTATGCTGCCACCCAGTGGCGAATTCAATAGCTGGACCTCACAACCCTGATGCCTATGTTCCTCAAAAACAAAATCCATGGTACTATCAGTGGCTCTCGCTACGCTAATCTCAATCTATTTGTGGTTCATCTGGAGTTGTATATCCCTCAAAACAGTGCTGGTACTTAAAAAGAAGCTTGCTGTTGGCATTGGATACGCCAGTTCGTTGCGAATGGGAGTTGAATGGATGTTCCTAATTAGCCCTTTTCAGCCGTACTCGACAAACTAATTTAATCCATTGCTGAGCGATCTGGCCCTGTTCGTCCCACAACACAACTTTTTGTTCGCCTATTTAGAACGAAAAGCTCTTGCGTAATGTTTTTGGCAATTTTTTCAACTTCAGTGAATGAATGAATTTCTGCGACGGTGGTGCACTTCACCGTTCTTCGGTAATGCGGAAATGTGAATTAAGTCAACAATTTTCACAGAGATTAAAACACCGAACCATGAAAAAAAAACCACTGAACCCAAAATACAACAACACTTCAGGGCATGGATTTGAAATACCTGAAAACGATAACCAACCATAAAGTTCCGGGAATTTTCCAAATGAACCAAAAATTTGCTGTTGGTTGATTCAAATATCAAGGTTCTCCATGAATATGCGCAGTTTTTTTCGATATATGCTCTTTTCAACTTTTCAAAAAATATAAAAGCATGCAATCATGACTATATACAAGACGCAAAAGCTAAGGGAAATTCTGCTCCCATAATTATCACAAAGCACATTAAATATTTTAAAACTGTACTTCTTACTTTATGGTGAAACGCAACCTGATCATTTATTGCATCTCCGACTAATGTCGTCGACTTCCTTTCATCACCTTCTTCCAACTTCCTTGACTCGGTAAAATTCATTCGCTTAACCTTTCAAAACTTGTGCGTCTGTACAGAATATGAGAAAATTAACGTTAACAAAAACCGCGTATCCTCTGTCTCTAGATGTTTTTGAGGTCGGCCATGTCAATGCAACAGCTGTGACGAACGGCAGAGCGTCAGATATTTTGTATTGATAGCACATCTGGCACAACTTGTCCCGCTTTCCAACGCTATCTCATGAAAGGCGAACGTTTGAAAAACTCCCAACTTCGCACCTTTATTACCAAGTTTGCCTTCTGTTTAATTTCGTGCCACCCTCATCCCTAATTTGCTAACGTTGTTCTTGTGTCATTGATATTGTATTGGAAGTAGCGCGGCGATGCTAAATCAGCAACAAACCCGTGGTTGAATTCGCCTTTTAAGTAAACTGCCGCTTGTTTTAGGGTTATTGGCCTTTCCAGATGAGCGAACTTCATGGAATATAGTGACGAAAGTGTGATTTTTATCTTATAGTGGAGAGCAATTTCTCCCATATCGGAGTGGGTACATTCCGCTCATTGCACAATGTCTTGATAGAGTCGGCAGACCCGTGCCCAATTCGAAGCCACAGAAAATTGCAATTATAATGAAATTTTTCAAATTCTGACGAGATTTCTATCGCACTTGCGATATATCGGTTCCCAACCAACCCACACTGGACCGGTATTTTCTTCCGACGATACTTGAAAAACAACTTGTCTTCAGAAAACAGTTGCGTTGCAGGGAGCCGAGTGGCAGACGTTATTGGTACAACTTGATGGTCTGGCACACTGACAAATTTGGCTAATTCTCAGGAAGAAAATATCAATTCTAAATTTTAAAAGTCTACAGGTGTAGAGATAAAATTTCGCGATTGAAGCGAATTGGTGGCAAAGATAAGCGTCGTATTTGGTTGTGGGAGAGCCGCATTTCGGCATTCAAATGAAACACAAGGTGAAGAATCAAATATTGAACTATGATTCATATGTAGAAGCTATCTTATGATTTCTCATGGCACCTATTCGAAATTTTATTACA
The DNA here is from genome assembly GCA_030068105.1 of Sinentomon sp. SZTP_YWyxl. Taxonomy (NCBI): domain Eukaryota; kingdom Metazoa; phylum Arthropoda; class Protura; order Sinentomata; family Sinentomidae; genus Sinentomon; species Sinentomon sp. SZTP_YWyxl. The sequence goes on from JASGXE010018725.1 coordinate 7,293, forward strand.
CGTAGTTGAAATTCTTGCCTTAGTTTACAATCGTTAAGCTCCACCGATACATACAATAGGCTTTGCATTCAGGGATATACGGGTTGCGTTGGTTTCAATTCTGGCAGTTTTGTGGAAAAATGAGTTGTCATTTTCTGAAGGTCCTAAAATTTTAAACAGGTCCGTATTGAATGAAGGATCTGAAAAATGATCCACAAACACTCTGCCTCGATCACACGTTCGCTACTGAAAATCATAAAACGCGCATAATTTTGATTTTTTAACATAATTGCTTAGGCTAGCCTTCCATCAGCATGACAGAATGTTTCATTGCGCTTTCAAATTTCACGTAATCTATCGTACATAACCTGGCTGAGCAATTTGGACAACATTTGCTTAATCGCATCATAAGTAGGAGGGTTAATCAAAAAGTTCCGGGAATGTTCTCACTGCACGAAAAAGAAGGCTGTTTATGAATCAAAACGTAGTTTGTAGAAATATGTTCCCCTGACGTTTTCTTTAAGTTGTGCCATATAAATGTACTGCCGGTTCTCCTAATTACCCTTCTCCATATGACTTACTTCCGTGTTTTTCTGCAATGGAGAATTTAAAGTCTAAAAATGGGTCTCTGTTTGAACTTTCTTCAAAACACGACACACAATGAAATATTAAATGAGTACTTTGCTAATTGTTTATGGGGATTATGCCCCATGATAATATCTGTTCACAATTTAATGAAATACTTCATTGTAGAATTGGAGAAGATTGATGGCTACCCACAGTGGTGCGTCAAGTTTATCACACTTCATTCAAGGTGCCGACACGGGCATCCCAAATGTCATCGAAGGTCACCGACCGTCGATTGGTAATGAAACAACATCGATGGGTATCTTACACGGATCAAAAGCGACAATTATATCACTATTTCACCCGAATTTGAAACAGATGCAACGACAAAGATGATGGTGGCATCTATCTTACGGAGCGCTACTATCTTGGCAGATTTTCAAAAAAAACTTGGGGTAGTAAAACATATAGTGACTTGTTTCGCTAAAAAGTATTGGCTGATCTACCGGAAATACGCCCAGCAGAATTTTTTTAGTTTACCGCGAACTGCATATCTGGGTGTTTTGCGGATCAATAAATGTGTGAGAACTGGCACGTCTCAGCTGCTCCCAGGGTAATTGCTCTTCGTTTTACAGAAAAGGATTTATTAGTAAGAACGCAACATGAAAAACGCCGATTGAAAAACACTCTTTAAACAGTAAAGTTGGTTTTTTATATGTGAACATATTGCGGGTAAAACACGGACGGTGGAAACATCAACCTTTTTCACGAACTTTCTGACTTACTCTCGTATCCTTGCAAACGCAATATTTCAGTGATTATGCTTTACTCCACGAAATGTGACCGATGTTTCTTTGCGCAGTTTTACTGGCTACTGATTTGATAATGTTAATTACTAGCGTAATTATTTAAACTCGGGGAATACATATGTTCCCAACAAAATAGCCCTGTGTGGTATGAGATGAGTACTTAAACTGAAATGTGTTGATATTAAGCTATTCAAGAAAGGTGAAATGTGAATTCCATCAGTACTACGCAGCAACAGTTCTTCGTAACTGATTCACATTAACGAATACCCGGAAATAAATTACGATCTTGAAACGGAACTCTTTACGACCGAAGTTCGTTTTTGATCAAATCGGATTCATTACAAAAGGGAAGTGTGTACACAGAGCATGTGTACGCGATCCACCCCAATAGAGGGAAGAAACACCTGAGAGATTTTGAGGGTTGATCCCGTTCCAAGACACGCCCCAGGGGCTCTTGCAGGTTTCTGACTGCCAGAGGCGTGGTTAGCAGCACAACTAGTTAATATACTACCACTCCAGCTAGTGTTCCCTGGGCGGTGCGAAGAGAGCATTGAGAGAAATGGAGAGACTCCAACATACAGTGTAGCCCAAAAGTCTTTGGACATAGCAAAAATGAAAATTTGCTGTTTTTTTATCAAATCTTGTGACTTGAAATTTTTTCTTGCTCTAACCACGTATGTCAAGACTTAATCGGAACAACATGTGCATATTCAGGGATGCCCAAAAGTCTTTGGCCATAGGAAAACGTAAATTTGCTGTTTTTGTCATATTTCGTGATTTGTGACTTTTTCTGGCACCCACCAAGAATGTAACCACTTTATTCGGTGCTAAAAGTACCGATTAAAGACCTACCATCCGTGGATAGAGTTAGAAAACATTTCATATCACAAAATATGATCAAAACAGCAAATATACGTATTTCCAATTGCCAAGAACTTTTAAGCTACCCCGTATAAAGTATGCACACGCAACACAATAACGTTTACCCGAGAATCACAAATTTTAAAAATGACTCAAATTTGTTATCGCATTAATTGCGCCGCTATCAATTGTCGCAAATGCATAGTTGACATGTGCAAAAAAACAACTGCGAAAAGTAATTTGAAAGAAAAATGCAACTTATTCGGCGGATGCAGGAAGGTCGTCAGTCGTACTTGAGGGAATGCCTAAAGTGGTTCGATGAGATATTGATGAGTTGCAAAGGATATTTTACAGCTGGTTAATACTTGGGCGAAGCGAAAAAGAAAACTGCTAGGTGACTTCAAACATTTCCATGTTGAATTTGTTTGTACCTTACTAGGAACTGCTGGAAGGCTTCTGTTTAACATTGTAAAAATCGAAAATGTAGAAGTTGGTAGTTGTGACATTACGATATAAGCACCAGAGTTGTTTTTGCTTGCGCTAAATTTCCGTTTAGATCTTCTTTGCATTCTAAGAACAGCTGACGTGTGCATGATTTTCATACTCCGCTGGGTATTTACTGCCCGTCTGATTTTGTGGTCATTAAGATTAAAAAACTTCCTCCATGCCATTGCAAGCCTGTCCACGGAGTTTCAAATCTTCAGATGTCAGAATTATATGCATTTCAGTATCTAGAAAAACAAACGCTCGTTCGACTGCGACATGTTTCAAATTGCCGCTATTCTCGAATATTTAAAAGCTCTTTGGTCGTATCGGTGGAGCTGAAATTCATGATGGAATAGAGGAATGTCTTGTCCGGCGAAGATGCGAGAATGAGCATCATGAATCACATTCCATGATCATGACCGTTCTCTGAACATTGTGCTATGTGGAATTCAGTCTGATAATTTGTGGTATGTCAAGAGATGGTCATGGCTGGAGATGTCTGCTTCATTACGTTCATTAGACAAAGGCTGCTCTCACGCACAGAAATCCTAACATATCTCTGTGAATCTTCACCCGGTATTGCATCTCTGCCTCGGAGAAGTTTATAAAATCAACTCCTCCTTTTCTGTTTCCTGAATAGCGTACGGGAGTTGGTTTTACTCCCCGTATATACTTAAAGGAGAATATGGTCGGGGCTTGTTATCGATCATAAACCCATTTGTGTGAAACACAAGCTGCCTGCTCTTATGGTCACTATATTCCATAAGCGATCTTCATGGAATATAGTGACGAAATGATTTTTATCTAATAGTAGAGAGTAATTTCTCCCATATCGGAGTGGGTAAATTCCGCTCATTGCACACTGTCTTTATATAGCCGGCAGACACACGTACCCAATTCGAAGCCACAGAAAATTGCAATTATAATAAAATTTGTTTAAATTCTGACGAGATATCCATCGCATTTGCGATATTTTGGTTGCAAACTAACCTGTGCTGGACCGGTATTATCTTCAGACGATACTTGAAAAACAACTTGTCTTCAGAAAACAGTTGCCTTGCAGGGAGTCGCATGACAGAAGCAATTGGGACAACTTTATGGTCTGGCACACTGACAAATTTGGCTAATACTCAGGAAGGAATATCCATTCTAAAGTTTAAACGAGATACAGTTTTGAGATACAGTTTTGTTATTGGAAGAGAATTGGTTGCTAAAATAGGAGTCGCATTTCGCTGTGATAGAACTTCATTTCGACATACAATACATAGGAACTGACAGACACACCCAGTGCCACCAGTCAGGTTACCACCATCTAATAGAATATACTTCATATAACACAAGGTTCAGAATCACATATTGAAATTTGATTGATGCAGAAGCTATCTCATGATTTCTCATTACACCTATTCGATATTTCATTACTCATAGTTGAAATTCTTGCTTTAGTTTACAAACTTTAGGCTCCATCGATACATACTCGTACAATTAGCTTCGCATTCCGGGATATAGTTTTTTTTCAGTTCTGACAGTTTTGTGGAAAAACGAGTTGACATTTTTCTAAAGGGCCCGAGATTTTAAACGGTTCCGCATCGACTGTAGGATCTGAAAAATGATCCACAAACACCCTGCCTCGAACACACGTTCGCTTCTCCAAATCATAAAACGCGCGTAATTTCGAGTTTTAATATAATTGCTTAGGCTAGCCTTGCATCAGTATGACAGAATTTTTTTGTGCTTTCAAGTTTCACAAAATCTATCATACAGAACCTGACTGATGAATTTGAATAACATTTGCCTAATGAGGGATAATCGCATCATAAGTAGGAGGGTGATTGAAAAAGTTCCGGGAATGTCCTCACTGTACTAAAAGTGCGCTGTTTGGGAAACCAAACATAGTGTGCGTAAATACGTTCCCATGACGTTTTCTTTAAGTTGTACCGAAGATATGTGCCGGCGCTTCTCTGCATTTGCTTTCTCAATGTGACGTGCTTCCGTTAAATTTCAGTCGTCGAAAATTGTGAAATATGTGCCGGCGCTTCTCTGCATTTGCTTTCTCAACTTGACGTCCTTCCGTTAAATTTCAGTCGTGGAAAATTGTGAAATATGTGCCGGCGCTTCTCTGCATTTGCTTTCTCAACTTGACGTGCTTCTGTTAAATTTCAGCCGTGGAAAATTGATCGACCTGAAATTTGCTTTCTAAAAACGTTCCCAAAACACGATACACTGTGAAATACCAGATGGGTACTTTGCTTTGTTTATGGGGATAATTCCCAATCAGAACATCGGTTCATAAATTGTTCAAATGCTTCATTGTAGAATTGGAGAAGATTGATGGCGGCCCATAGTGGTGCGGCAATTTTATCACTCTTCATTCAAGGTGCCGACATCGGCATCCCAAATGTCATCGAAGGTCACAGAGCGGCGATTGGTAATGAAAGAACATCGATGGGTATCTCCCACGGATCAAAGGCGAAAATTATATCACTATTTCACCCAAATTTCAAACAGAGGCAACGACAAAGATGATGGTGGCCTCTGTCTTACAGTGCGATACTTCTTGGCAAATATCGGTACAAAACTTGGGGTTGTAAAACAATGGCGAGGCGTTGCGCTGAAAAAAATTGGTTGCTCTTCCGGAAAAATGGTCACGAAAAGGTCTCCACCGTGCTGAGCTCGAACTGCAATGCACTTAATTTTTTCAATCACTTCCAGAGATATTCTTTAGTCTGTATGTTTCGTTTCGTATTTCTTTCAGATCGTTTTTTCCATTGCCAGAACACTTTTTTCAGTTTACCGCGAACAGCATATCGGAGTGTCTGGTGGATCAATAAATGAGAGAGAACGGGCACATCTCAGCTGCTCCCAGAGTAATTGCGCTTCGTTTTACGGAAAATAATTTACTAGTAAGAACGCTACATGCAAAAAGCCGCTTGAAAAACACTCTTTAAATAGTAAAGTTGGGTTTTCATATGTGAAAAATTGCCGGTAAAACACGGATGGTGGAAACATTAACTTTTTTCACGAACTTTCTGACTTACTCTCGTGCCCTCGGAAACGCAATATTTTAGTGATTAAATTTTACTCCGCGAAATGTGACCGATGTTGCTTTGCGCAGTTTTACAGGCTAATAATTTCATAACGATAATTACTGGCGTAATTATCAAAACTCGGGGAATAAATAAGTTCCCACCAAAAGAGCCCATTCGGGTGTGAGAGAAGTTATTTAACTGAAATGTGTTGATATGAAGCTATTCGAGAAAGGTAAAATGTTAAGTCCATCAATACTACGCAGCAATAGCTCTTCTTAACTGAATCACATTTACGAATACCCGGAAATAAATTACCATCTGGAAACGGAACTCTTCACGACCGAAGTTCGTTTTTGATCAAATCGGATTCATTACAAAAGGGAAGACACAGATCATGTGTACGCGATCCACCACAATGGGAGGAAGAAGCACCTGAGAGATTTTTTGGGTTGATCCCGTTCCAAGTCACGCCCAAGTGGCTCTTGCAGGCTTCTGACTGCCAGAGGCCTGGTTTGAAGCACCATTAGTTAATAGACCGCCACTCCAGCTAGTGTTCCCTGGGCGGCTCGAAGACAGCACTGAGAGAAATGGAGTGGCTCCTACATATAAAGTATGCAAACGCAAGTCGATAACTTTCACCCGAGAATAACAAATTTTTAAAATGAAACAAGTTTGTTATCTCATCAATTGCGCCGCTATCAATTGTCTCAAATGCATAGTTGACATGTGCAAAAAACAACTGCGAGAAGAAATTCGAAAGAAAAATCAACTGTTTTAGCGGAGGTAGGTCATCAGTTGTACTTGAGGGAATGCCGAAAGTGGTTCGATGAGATATTGATACGTTGCAAAGGAAGTTTTACAGCATGTTAATACTTGGGAGAAGCGAAGGATGACTGCAGACATTTTGATGTTGTATTTGTCTGTACCCTACTGGGAACTACTGGAACGCTTCCGTTTAACATTGTAACAATCGAAAATATACAAGTTGGTCAGTAGTGACATTACGATATAAGCACCAGAGTTGTTTTTGCTTGCGTTAAATTTCCTTTTAGATCTTCTTTGCATTCTAAGAACAGCTAACGTGTGCATGATTTTCATTCTCCGCAGGGTATTTACTGCCCGTCAGATTTTGTGGTCATTAAGATGAAACAATTCCTCCATGTCGTTGCAAGCCTGCCCACGGAGTTTCAAATCATAAGATGTCAGAATTACATGCTTTTCAGTCTCTAGAAAAACACACGCTTGTTCGACTGCGACATGTTTCAAATTGCCGCAGATATCAGAAAGTGACAATTTAGGTTCCATCGTGAGAATGTTTTAAACAAACTAATCATCGAATATGAAAGCTCTTTGGTTGTATCGGTGACGCTTGAAATTCATGAAGGAATGCCGGATTGTCTTGTCCGGCGAAGGTGCGACCACCAGCATCATGAATCTCATTGCAAGATAAAGATCGCACTCTGAACATTGTGCGATGTGGAAATCAGTTTGAGAATTTGTGGCATGTCAAGTGATGGTCATGGCTGGAGATGTCTGCTTCATTACGTTCATTAGACAAGGCTGCTCTAACGCACAGAAATCCTTAACTAATATCTCTGTATCTCTTCACCCGTTTAGCATCTCTGCCTCGTCTGAGTTTATAAAAATCACACCTCGTTTTCTGTTTCCTGAATAGTCTACGCTAGTTGGTTTTACTCCCCGTATATACTTAAAGGGAGAAAACGGTCGGGGCAAGTTATCGCTCATAAACCCATTTGTAGGAGAATTCAAACTGACTGTTCATAAATTATGGTCCCCAAGTGAAAATAAAATATAACTACCCTGTGCACTACTGTGCAGTTGTGACCAAGGTAATCATGTCAGAGAACTGACCCATGATGATGTCAACGACCACGGTGTTGTGGTTACTTTAACGTCACGGCTTTTATGAAAGAAAATTTATGCTCTGAGAAGCAAAGGATGAACGGAAGCCATCAACATTGACCAGCATTGAAATAAATCCAGAGTCTACATTTCATCGTGATGCAGCGCAATGGAAGTGCAAAATAATGTGCTTTGTGTTATTGTCAGTTTCAACATGCCCTATAATCTCAGGTGCAGAACTTGCCGAGGCATTTCGGCACTGCGGAATGTCCGTTTGTGTAGTCTTAACAGGAAGGAGAGTTGTCAGTGTGGTTGTTTTTGTTGTTCTGTTGATTCTGTTCAGTGGTCGATTGTGCTGTTGGTATGGCTGAATCCGTTAAAATGTTGTTCCGCTGTTTATGCTGACTGCATGATGAGGATTTCCACTGCATGTTTCTTTATAAGTTAAAATTGTTATGCAATTTTCCCAATTTAAAATGTATTTTCAGTAATGGGGTTATGCGCATGTGGTGTGGTTCAATGCTACATTTGGTACTTACAAAGCATTCAAGCATACTAAGATTGAAAATTCTTTTCGTAGGAAAGGTAATGAGGGCACTAAGAAATTGGAGTTTAAGCAAAAACGCAGATCTTCGAATAGAGGTATTCCATCATTTTTCGAGAATGTGAATGATTCTAACTCTTCAGTGGTTGACACAATCGAAAAACAATCCTTTCAGCAGATCGTTTTCTAAAGATTTTAGTAAACTTATCCTTCTAATTGTATGTCGCTTGAAAACTATTGAACATGTACTCCTTTTACATACGTATTCTGTTTACGTATTCTAGTCCTGCATTGGTAAAGCATTTCATATAGTCTTGCGCACAACGACGCAGAAGTTGCTTAACAAAATTTCCAATCTTCACCGAAAGACACTATCTGAAGAATAGCGTCACAAATCTATCAGTGTTCAACTAACGATTTCCCCGAGATCAGCAATTTTAAGCTCTAAGAAGCAAAGGACGAACGAGATCGGAACTTGAATACAAGAGATTTAATGTTTACCATAGCACAATGGGAATATCAAAAACTACTTCAACAAGCATCAAGAGAGAGTATTATAGGAGTTCTTCAACGAGTTCCAGAGATTTTGCAACCGGCTAAAATTAAACCGGGCGCAAAATGAAACATGATGCATGTTTCTGGGTCCAGGAAAACGTCCGCAATGCAAGCCACAGGGCTTTTCACCACTTTAGGTGAAATTCTTTACTGCAACAGAAAAAAATGCCAAAAACCATCGCTCAGAAGTTCGCTTATGTTAAGAAGGGATGAGCGCACATTGGTGTCCTTGAAACTACTCTCTCTTGGTCAGTGTTGTATCTGTTTAAAGAGCAACACCGAATTACTTTTTACATCACAGTATCATTTTTCCATACCTCAACAAAGCGATTTATTGGATGAACAGCTGGTGTCAGGTCAAATTATTCTCTTTTCCTGTCTTATTCGAAATGATATTCTATGAGATTAACAAGAATTTTGGCGGGAAATGTTGCATCTATAAGCATGATTGTCATATCTTTTCTTTGTCGCCCTCCACTGAGCGTCAAGCAGTCCGACTGTTTCAACTAGAAGTGGAGAATCACGGTAGTGTGATTTGGTGATTTACAATGTCTTGGTGACGAGTCACATGCAGCGCTTCAGTTTGGATAACTTTAAGCGGGAAATATTGCTGACTGTTAGAATAGCTCCTGGAAAAATCATTGGCAGTCGGAGGGAGTTCAAAGGAAGCAAACCGGTGGTACAGAACTATCTATACCAGAATGACATTCGAAACCCGGGAGATATGCCAGGGGATGTGTTACAGAATTGTCGGACTTTGAGCTGTTGGTCGCCATTCCTTACTGTGAAGGACATACGTAATTTATCACAGCACTGTGAGGCAGGATTTTGTATCATTCCGGAGATATCTGGAAATGAGAAGAGAATACATAGCATAAGAATTTATATGGGCCTGCTCCCGCTAATAGCTTTCACTTATGTGCAACAGAGGCAGAATGGATAATAAAATAGTCATTGGAGAAGGAATCTTAAAAGATCAACAGTCAGAGAGAGAGAGAGAGAGTAAAAAAGTCAACTTTTGATTAGGCAATGGCAAATAAACAAGACGGAAAGAAAAGGAAAAATGCTGGTACTTTTTTCTAATTGCTGATAAAATCAATCCGATGCATGCATAAAATTCCTCTACAGTTCTCGGAAAGTGTGAATTAAAATGAGGACGGAAAGCACATAAGCGGAGCATGAAAGTGCATTCTGTATTCTGTTCTTCGTTGTGGATTACCTAGAACAAAACCGGGAGTAACTTGGATTTTTTCCGGACACAGTTTAGACAAAAACTTAATCGCTTCTTGAATAACCACCTCATTCTTTTTTATTCCTCAAGAGTCAAATTCACACCATTTATTGGGAACACGTTTAAACAGTGAACCAAATAACACTGATAAAATAACTGTATGAAATGAGTGGGGTAGTTAAAACTTACCACGAAGTAACACATCGGTTAAGGATCCTCATTTATACTCATTTTATCACATATGAATAACCAAGCTTCAAATGCCTTTTCAATTTCGCAAGTGGCCCCAATAACCGGTGCCACCGAGAATACAATGTATCAATACACGAGGATCTGATGATTGTTATATAAGAAGACAATTTTAGATTGGCTGAGTTTTCAAATGCTCGCAGGGTTCTCAATTAATATTTCAAAAATTCTTGCATCACTTTAATAGATGAGCTCCAATTGAAGCAACATCTTTGCAAAATATCCCTTCTTCATGAAAGAAATTAGCAAGATGGAACACATTGCGCGAAATAAATGTTTCTCGCAAGACCGGTCGATAAAACCTGCAAACCATGCACGTGCGTGTAAAACCTTTGCAACGCCAGTAATCTTGCACTCACAGGTTTGCTAACACAAGTTTCCACATTTTCATGTCTTTTTTAGCCTCGAGAGGTCTTTCTCGAAGCAATTATGGATGGAACGAGAACGGTTTGCACGGAATTAGAAGCGATGCAGTATGGGAGGTGGCGACGATCACGATTTCGTCTCAAGACATTCGTGCATTTAGCACTTGCATCTGCGACAATCCTACTTGGGCTTGTGTCGTATAGTTCCGGGCACAAGATTTCCAGGATTTTCGAAGTCTTGCCATCTTCGCGGAAAGGCCTGATGATAGCTACTTCGTTTGTCGCATTCAAGGCCATTCACGACCTGGAGGAGCGAAAGTCAGTGCTTACCGTCGATCCCCAGGCTGGCATGTCAGAATCCGTCGATATTTTAGAGCGAGCAGCCAAAACATTTCAACTCGATGATGCGGGCAAGAGAACGCTGGGAGAGTTTTATGGAAAAATACGGATTGACGGAAAGCCGTTTATTGGCCAGTTTAGGTCGCCAAGGCCGAAGGAGATGAAAGATTTTCTGGGCGATGATTGCGTTTCTGACGATTTCGTTGACCTGCTTGGCAAGGTCTCTGCCTCCTTCCAAGATCCAGCACAATTCAAGCAATGTAAGTGTCTGCTAAATGAACAACTGCTGTCCTCATGAATGGCCGTAATGTTAGAGTAAAGCTAAGGAGAAAACTTCGCCATAGATTTCTAGATTTATAGAGAATTAACCTGCCCGTATACTATAAGTTCATTAGCATTTCTTGCTTGCAATCAAATCGGCAAATTTTGTCAAAATGCTTCCGTACAGGCATCCTTTCGCGTTGGTTTTAATTGCCTAAACAAATTTTAGTTGAGGGCCGAGCATAAATGGGTATTTTACGGTTGCGCAAAATTCGATATTTTTCTAGGACTTTTCCTGATTCAGCTCTACATATAACTTTTCGTCCACTTCAGGAGTT
>JASGXE010018730.1:0-10355 GCA_030068105.1 Sinentomon sp. SZTP_YWyxl
ACCAAGCGGGCCTTCTACCTGAGTTGTTGTCCTGACGATCTCGTGGACGGACGTGTGTTTCGGACAGGTCTAAATATGCCTTCGGGGGTCGCAATGTTTTAGGCAACGAACGGTGAAACAGACTGGGAAATGCGCTACGCAATGAAAAGCCAAACACAGTGCGAATATACCTGAGCGATATGATGTTATAATTTGACGTCTGTCAGAGAAGGGTTACCCTCTGCAGGAATTCACTACAAATATCTGAAACAGAGGCCTTTTTTCAGTCGATCTCTCTTTTTGTGGAGGTTTTTTGCCCCACGGTCTGCAAGGGGAAAAAAGCGTGGAGCTGAATTCCCGGAAACAAGTTCAAAAGCGACACCTTCCGCCAAAGCACTTCGAACCCAGGAGTTTATAATATTGGCTCAGGCGCCATAAGAATCAATTTCAGCATATGCCGCAAAACATCATGCATTCGTGTAATGCGTGAAAGTGAAACTAAATCAACCCCTGTTTTTAATTGGACGGCGCTTGTATCAGCAAATTGGAATTTCCGATTTGTTCGAAGTGTTTTGCCGGACAACGTAGATGAACGCTGCAATTGAAAAGTCTTTGCGAATAAAAATTTAACTGAACGGTCCATGGGCGAGCGGAAGTAATATCGGCAAAATGCAAAATCGGAAATATCGGATGAAAAACCGATTACCGATTGAAACATACAGTCCGTTCGCCGTTCCGAGTTTGCATTGTCATTTGTGTGGAATTCCCACAACGCTCGTAATCTGCAAACCTTTTCTGGCATGCAACAACCGGCCGCATTCCTGATTGCAACTCACCCTCCGGATCAAACTCACTAGCCAATCATTCAATGGATAGATTTGTGTTGAGAAAATTTCATTTCTATGCATAACGCTTGTTCCTTTTCCATTGTTGCATTGAAAGATGCATCCGTCTTTGAATTAGGCTATTGATTTGAACCTGAGGGTTAGTTGCAATGGGGAATGCGGTCAAATGAATATTTTGCTGATAATTCCACGCTCGTTAAGGTTTCAAATGGATGGCATGTGAAATAGAAATCAAAGATTTTCCCAGACTGAGGCATTTTGCCTTCAACGACGAACTTACTCATGCGTGTGTAAAAGTCCATGTTAAATCGAAACAAGGGTACCACTGTAGGCGTGGCAATGCTTGCACTGCAAAAGGCGCGATAATCCCCTTTCCGTCCATGTTGAGGGAATGTTATAGGGCTGCGGGGCAATCATGTTAAAAAAAGCAACCATCGGCTAAATATGAATGTAAAAATCTGACAAACCGCAGCTCTCCTGTGTCCATCACAGACCCATCAGCAATATTGGTCCGATCCCCTCCGACCAAATTTGCGGATTGAAAAATTCCAGCCGGGCCATTTTGCAATGCGTTCCAGGCGACATGGCGGTTCCCCTGGGCAACAGAGCGGATATACAGGGTGAATCACCTCGAATGTTGGTTTTTTTCGATCGCAATTTCCGCGAAAACGGCTGCACCTACAATTGGGATGCAATGGAGGTTTTGGAGCCTGGTTCTCTTGCGCTTCGTTTGGTTCCATTGGGTTCTCCCAAATTATCACCCCCAGCACACCCTCTTGGGGGAAGGGCAGTTAGGGTTGTTTTCTATGCTGCGCATTAGGTATATCCGGAACTCTGCTTCGGATGTCGATGGTTTAAATTACAAAGTTGCTCATTTCCTTGATCTGAAGGCACCAGAAGTGATCCGACTCAAATCCATCCCTTGGCTTCCGTTTTCGGGGTGGTTTTCTGCGGGAAGGGATGGGGAGGTTGGAGGGACGTTTTTTCAGCAGGCATGCGTTCTTCGTGTCTCGGATGATGGGTCCTGGGACCTCAGTCTTCTTACGATTCGGTGAAGCCACATTTGGGGGTGACTGAAGGGGTGCAAGGGGCGGCTTTGGGGTGGTGAGGTTGGAGGGACGTTTTTTCAGCAGGCATGCGTTCTTCGTGTCTCGGATGATGGGTCCTGGGACCTCAGTCTTCTTGCGATTCGGTGAAGCCACATTTGGGGTTGACTGAAGGGGTGCGAGGGGCGGCTTTGGAGATATTTTCTTTTTCGCGGAAATTGCGATCGAAAAAAACCAACATTCGAGGTGACTCACCCTGTATAGGGGACGCTAAAATACTTTCGCCTCCTGATAAAACGTTCCTTTTGCTTTCGTTTCCTTTTTCAAATCTGTGTCCACCATCGACCTAATAGCCAATTCAGCAGACGCATATTGTCGAAATGGAAAAGAAGTGTCGCAGACGGAAATTAATTTTTTGCAAGACAAATTTATCCACGATAAATTGGCCACTGATTTGAAACTGGTTGACGATGTGTAGCATCCAACAGCATTGAATAGAAATTGTTTGTATTTAGAGGCATCAGCCCCGCATAAATACATGTCAGGAAACTATTTACAATCGTTAAATGACCAATGAGAAAAAGTCAAACAATGAAAAGACACTCAATGGAAATGACACTCAATGGAAATGACAGTCAAATGGAAATGGCAATGACAATGAAAAAAAAAAAAAAGGCCGAGGAGCTACAATTAGACTAGGGGACTGGAGGGTCCGAGCTAAGCTACTCGATCCACCTAGAACGAGCCCCTCCAGTCACAAAAGCGTGAGGATAGTTAACATGAAGAAGGGGGGCGCAGATTGTGCCGGACTGTGGTGGGCCTCGACACGCACTGAGCCCACGCAGACGGCCGATAGAACCAAAAAAAAATGAAAAAAGAAGACTACTTAAGGAAGAAAAACATCCGATTGGCTCAACATGGAGCAGAAAGTTCGTGTTGAAACTGGTTTCTCGATCATTTTTTTGACAGAAACCTGGCTTACTGGTGATATATCTGACGCAGAGATTTTACCTGAAGGATTTAACATATACCGCTGTGACAGGGTGGGCAGGTCCGGTGGTGGGGTTGCACTTGCTGTTAGTAATTCTATCCCCAGCTTCCCTGATCCTCTTTCAAGCTCTGCTCCCACTGTGAGATCTGAGTTGGAAATTGTTTGGTGCACTGTTTGCCCACAAGGAAGTGTGTCGTTGTTGTTGGGTGTGGTTTATCTGCCCCCAAATTTGGCTCAAGACTGTTCACTGTTTACTGATTTACATGATTCAGTGAGAGCGCGCTCAGCTCTAAACCACAAAATCCTTCTATGTGGGGATTTCAATTGTCCCTCACTTTTTTTCCATTCGCAGAATCCCACTCCCCATAGTTTTAACGACAGATTTGTTGAGGATCTTATGCTTTCTTTTTCGTTTAAACAATTGGTGCGCAGACCCACTCGAATTACCCAACATACAGCCACACTTTTAGATCTTTCTCTAGCTAACTTTGATATCCCCACTATCACTACTAGAGTTGTGAATGGCATCTCTGATCATGAAGCTGTCATTATGGTCATGGCGTGTGCCCGTGGAGCTTCTGCCCTTGAGAAACGCTCATTCTTTAAAAGAGATTTTTCTAGAGTGGACTGGGACATGCTAAACTCTGTATTGTCTACCAACCCGTTTTTTAGTTCTCCATTTGTTTTTTCAATGTCCATTGAACAGACTTGGCTGACGCTGAGAGACACTCTTTTAAATGTCCTCTCAAAAATTCCATCTGTCAGACGAAAGGTGAATCCAAAGTTCCCGTGGGTAAATAACAAGCTTCGTTCACTTTTCCGCCGTAAAAGAAGAGCTCATGCCCGTTTAAAGCGTTCAGGACAAGCCCATCATTTTGCCCAGTATGACCGATTTAGAAAACTTTGCTCAGACTTGAACAATGAGCTCTTCAATAAATACATGTCAGATGCCTTTAATTCAACCCACTCCCGCAAATTCTGGGCCTATTTAAAATCCTTAAGAAAAACAAATGCTGCCCCCGCACTCATAGATTCCAATAATTTGCCGGTAGTTGAGTCATCAGAAAAAGTAGAAATCTTTGCATCATTTTTGCTGGCCCAAATGTTCTCAATAATTTTTCAAATGTTTTTAACGGATCTGACCTTGTTTCTTCTGGTTTTAATCTTCTTGATCAAGGCAGTCGTCCGCACACTTGTGAAAACACCGGTACAATTTTTACCTGTCGTGGCATTTTTAATTTGCTCACAAAAATAAAGGCGAATAAATCCGGTGGCCCTGATGGTCTTCCTGGACGTCTTTTGAAAGGTCTTGCCCCGAGTCTTACACCTGCTCTAACTAGCCTTTTCAACCAAGTCTACGAATCAGGCACAATCCCGGCTGATTGGAAGAGAGCCCATATTTCCCCGATTCCCAAAAAAGGAGGTAACATTGCAAAACCTGAAGGCTATCGCCCGATTTCACTCACTTGCATTGCCTCAAAGCTATTCGAACGGATTCTTTGCATTGAAATTACATCATTCCTAGACAGCATGCATTTTTTCCACCCCAATCAATTTGGGTTCCGCCGGAATCGCTCTTTGAAACCCAGGCTCTCCTTTTCACTCATGACGTAGCGTGTTCGCTGGATAAAGGACTCCCAGTTGACGCCGTATTTTTGGACTTAGTTAAGGCTTTTGATATGGTTTCCCACGCAGGCTTAATTTCTAAACTCATTGCTCTGCAATTTCCCGCCAAACTTCTTGAATTAGTAAAGTCTTTTCTGACTGGCCGCTCTCTGCAAGTTGTTCTTCAGGAATCAACCTCCACTCCTTTTCCCGTCACAGCAGGTGTCCCGCAAGGTAGTGTGATCGGCCCTTTGCTTTTTTTGGTTTACATAAACGATATTTCTCTGGGTATATCATCGCCTATCCGTTTATTTGCTGATGACATTGTCATTTACAGACCCATTTTCAGTGCGGACGACTGCCACTCCTTGAGTTCTGACCTTGTACTCATAGCTGGCTGGTGTGCCGCAAATGCTATGACAATCAACGCAAATAAATCATTCGCAATGCGTTTTGGCCATTCTAAATTGCTCCTTCCTCAGCCTGCTTATCATATTGGGTCATCTCCCCTTCACCTAAAAAATGAGACTAAAATTTAGGAATAACGTTTTCAAGCAACCTTTCATGGAACTCACACATTTCTGCAACCATTCGGAAAGCCAGCTCCACCCTCGGCTGTGTACACCGTAACCTTAGAGGAGCCCCAGTTGAGGTTAAAAAACGAGCCTATGTTTCTTTAGTTCTCCCTATCCTGGAGTATGCTAGTGGTGTCTGGGATCCCGTTAAAGCTTGCGAAATCGCGTCAATAGAGAAAGTCCAACGAGGGCAGCCAGAATTATTGCTGGTAAGTTCGATCGTTTTTGCAGTGTGTCTTCAATACTAAAAGATCTAGACCTAGTTCCCCTTTCAATTCGGCGTCGTGAGCATCGCTTGCGACTGCTGAGTGGATTTATTACTGATGATATAGACTCAACCCTTCCTCTTGGCTTCTTTGTCAAACCAGTGCAGCGCCGGACTGACAACGGCATGTCTCTTATGATACCTCGTTCAAGAAGTAATGTACTTCAGAATTCCTTTTTTCCGAGATCGGCCTTAGACTGGAATAACCTTCCTAGATCATCTCGAATTTTGACGAATGCGTCAGCGTTTCACGCACACCAGCCAGCCTCCTAGTTAGCCTTTTCGTCTTCTATTTGTTTGCGTTCCAATTTTGACTCTGGACTATGTCCGCGATTTGTAAATGTGTTTCTTCGTTTCTTTCCGTTTACACCAGTGCCAATCCTTTCGCCTGGTAACTTTTGCAATTAAACAATTAAACAATTAAACAAGAGAACATACTTTTGGGGATCTTATTCCATGAGCTGATAGCATGTGGAAGAAAAGAGTTTGCGCCAACATTCTTTCTAGACCGAAATGGGCACAGTTTGAATGGATGGTCATGTCTCCCGATGTAAGGAGCTGGGGACAGATAAGTTTGAAATTCAGACCACCCCTCGACTCCATTGAAGATTTAAGAAGAAATCAATGCGCCTAATAGTGCGTCTTCTCTCCAAGTGTGCCAATTTAGGTTGGCAAGCATACTCGTGACACTGGCGGTACGGCGATAATCATGCATTACAAAGCGCGCAGCTCTACGTTGGACTCTTTCTATTTGAGCGGAAAGATCGCGTTCATGTGGATGCCACACACTGGATAGTATTCTAAAGAGGCCAACAAAACTGAAATAAGCAAGTTCTTTGATGTCCCTGTTACATTTCCGAAATTGCCTCCGAACAAAGAAAAGCGCTTTCTGCGCTTTGTTAGCATTGACCTCAAGCTGGGATGCTATTTTAAACTCAATTATCTTTGACTTCTCAGACTTCATGTCAGGCGTAAAAACGCTATTAATGACCATTTGGGCCATTCATAGCAACACTCACTTTTGACTAAGATGCAGTTGGCTTGTCCAACCTCCTGGTATAGGTAGGCCTATACAGAACATTGCTGTCTGTAAGGGCATTTACTCACTGAATAGATATCCCATCCATGGTTCAGTGGAACCAATCCTGAAGGAGGTATACGACACAATCGATGCCGAAACTACCACCCACGGGACCCGGAAAACCTTTGCACAGCTCATTCCACTTGAAGATATGAGCTGAGAATGCTTCACACTCTTCCACAAATATACACAGAAAAACTTTAATTTCTATGCCGAGAATGAATTTTTCGACCGAGTTTTCATTGTTGAAAGAAATCTGAATTCACTCTGAGAACACTTGGGAGCATTCTTATAGCTCATATCTTCAAGTGGAATGAGAAGTAGTGAGCACAAAAGCACAAACGGCCCAAGGAAACCAACCATTTTATCAATTGGAACATGGCCGTTGCAAGTGTTTTTTATTCGCTGGTGATATTCTCTTTTTTGTGCTAGAGAGACTCTTGGTTTTTGTGAAAATTCCTGGTGACATTCTCTTTTTTGTTCTGGAGACTCTGGGTTATTTGTGAAAAATCCTGGTGACATTCTCTTTTTTGTGCTGGAGACTCCAGTTTTTTGAAAAAAATCCTTGTGACATTCTCTTTTTATGCTGGAGACTCTAGGTTTATGTGAAAAATCCTGGTGACATTCTCTTTTTTTGTGCTTGAGACTCTAGGTTTTTGTGAAAAATCCTGGTGACAATCTCTTTTTTGTGCTAGAGACTCTAGGTTTTTGTGAAAAATCCTGGTGACATTCTCTTTTTTTGTGCTGGAGACTCTAGGTTTTTGCGAAAAATCCTGGTGACATTCTCTTTTTGTGCTGGAGACTAGGTTTTTGTGAAAAATCCTGGTGACATTCTCTTTTTTTTGTGCTGGAGACTCTAGCTTTTTGTTAAAAATCCTGGTGACATTCTCTTTTTTGTGCTGGAGACTCTTAAGTTTTTGCGAAAAATCCTGGTGACATTCTCTTTTTTGCGCTGGAGACTAGGTTTTTGTGGAAAATCCTGGTGACATTATCTTTTTTTTTTGCGCTGGAGATTCTAGGTTTTCGTGAAAAATCCTGGTGACATTCTCTTTTTTTTGTGCTGGAGACTCTTGGTTTTTGTGAAAAATCCTGGTGACATTCTCTTTTTGTGCTGGATATTCTAGGTTTTTGTGAAAATTCCTGGTGACATTCTCTTTTTTGTGCTGAATACTCTAGATTTTTGTTAACAATCCTGGTAACATTCTCTTTTTGTGCTGGAGATTCTAGGTTTTTGTGAAAAATCCTGGTGACATTCTCTTTTTTTGTGCTGAATATACTCTAGGTTTTTGTGAAAAATCCTGGTGACATTCTCTTTTTTGTGCTGGAGACTCTAGGTTTTTGTGAACAATCCTGGTGACATTCTCTTTTTTGTGCTGGAGACTCTAGGTTTTTGTGAAAAATCCTGGTGACATTCTCCTTTTTGTTCTGGGGACTCTTGGTTTTTGTGAAAAATCCTACGGCGGGAAGAGCCGGAAGAAGGATATGTCAGCATACTGCATGTTGCAAAAGAGGTTTCCATGACAGATAAGCACAAAATTCTTTGGTCAAAGGAAAAATACAAATTTGCTGGTTTTCTGACATTTTGTAATCTGAAAATTGTTCCAGCCTCAACCACGGATGACAAGACTTTAATCGGAAATTGTTGTCTCGAAAAAGTGGCGACATCCTGCGCTTAGAGCTCGACAATCAACGACACCCAATTCACGGACACCCAATTCATGGACGCATCAAATTCGTGTCCAACAAAAATGTACGAAATATTTTAAAAACAAATATTTTAGACGCAACCATGATTCTCTCTCCCTTGTGGCGGTTACCTCTTCACCTGCGCTCAAGCACCCAAAAAAACCTACCCGCAATCGAAACGTCCCCTTTTCCCTTTTAATTGGACTGAACTTAAGGGTGCACGGGAGCGAGCGCCAGCCATGCAGAACCATCATACCCTAACAATGTTTGATCGTCGTTGTATACCGCGCTAAGGGTCGACTCTCCTTTGTGGAGCCCACTCTGAAACCATCTGAAACTATTTATAAGTGAAACCAGTGCTGAAACCAACGCTGAAACTTTTGACAAAGGCCACCGTCTGGTTTGTACGAGTAATTCAGGTTACACCATTGTTAGCAAATGAATACTTAATGCTGCGACTCGAGGTCGAAATGCGAGATTCGATATTGTCCAACCTAATTTTGCAAATTTGTTGCACAGACCGGGCGAATCAAAAGCCAGTTGACGCCGCCTTTCATTTTCATGATGCATGTTGCGAAGTTAAAAGTCGCGGGATATTGTCTTACTAAACCCCAATATTGATGTGTTAGCCGTCGTCTTTGCTATAGACAAACACCTGGAGCGATATCACCTATGACCCTCACGGAAATTGTCATGAAATTGTCATGACAAAAGCATGAAAATGTCATAAGGTTTTGGCATCATGATTTTGTCATGATCATGGCCAATCAACAAAAGCATGCCCTTTCCATGACTTTGTCATGACATATCCGTGACTTTATCAAGCGCATGTCATGAAAAAGTCATGAACAAGTTATGACTTAATCATGGAAATTTCATGATTAAAGCATGACTTTTTCATGACATTCGTGACAATGTCATGGTTACGTCATGACAAAGTCATGTGAATGTCATGCTATTATCACGATTTTGGCCGTATCATGATAAAGTCACTGGAAAAACATGATGCCAAAACCGCACAATTTTATCATTCCTTTGTCATGACAATTTTATGAGCTCCTGGCAGTTTTTTTCGGGATCCGTCATTTTAATTGGCTAAACAACATCCTATCAAGGTTGCCTCAAAACAATTGCATGAGACTATTGCTGAAAACGCTTGCGGCCAAGATACGCTTATAGGTATAGTGGCAGCAGAATTTATGTAAAAGTCTGTTCATTTTCAGAATGGTCCGCGCGCTTTTTGCAGACAGTGATGTGCAAATTTGTGCAAAAATCGGAAATCTGAGATTTTGAGCATCGGGCCTCAATTTTCGAAACTCTGTCGGTTTTCACCTCTCAATCTTTTGATGATTCTATTTTTCGGAGTTTTTTTAATTTTCTGTGACCACGATCTGTCTGGTTTGCTGGTCTTTCCCTCCTGGCTTTTGAAATGTGCACTTCTGGTGCAGCGCTGATCCGAAACTTCGCTGGCACTCACTTTGCAATTATTGGCACCGACCTGCAATGGTGTGCGGCCACATCTGCTGTTGTTGCCAACAACTGGAACACAGGCACGCGTATTCATGTCTGGAAAATTTCAAAATCATGTTGTAGGTTGCTTTTCCATCAGTGATACGTTTTGTCTAAGCAAACATGTGCCAAATGAAAGTTAAAAAAATTTGCCCATGGTGAGACTCGAACCCACGCTCTTGTGATCGAAAGTCCAACGCTCTACCACTGAACCACCGGCGCTTTCGGGAATTTCAGTTCGAAAATAGACCTTAAATGAAGCAACTCGGATATTCAGGCAAAGAATGTTGTACAATTTGGACACCACTGTCGTGCCCCCGCTCCCACCTTCGTTTTGCTGCGAGTTTTGGCGCGGACCATTCTGAAAATGAACGCACTATAGGAACTCATACATGTAAAAAATTGCGAATGTTCAGATATTTGTAAAAAAAATCAATTTTGCATAGCAATCAAAGATCACCTTTAAAAAGTGAGGTTAAAATCTAACATTTGTAGAGATCCTTGTTGCAATCTGGCGATTTCATTTCTACCAACTGCAAAAGAATTAAGAGTAAAAAGAAAATATAAAAGTTTCGGAGACAACAGTTAAATGGGAAAAACATGTGTGAGTGCATCAGTTCCGCCGCGACAATACAAGTATAGCGGCGGCGGAATTAATGTACTCATACGTGTAAAAAATTGCAACCGTTCAGATTTTGGCAAAAATTATATGGTGCAGAAATGTAAGATCCTCTTTTGTCCGCATTGCATCTTCTGGTGTGCGTGAGCGCAAA
>JASGXE010018735.1:0-10163 GCA_030068105.1 Sinentomon sp. SZTP_YWyxl
CCATTCTAAGGACTTAGCCGGGGTAGGGGAGTGGGGATTAGCGGAGCTAGAACTAGCCTACCCCCCTCGGCACTGTACGTGCACATCCCTGGTTGTGACCAAGCTGGGCACCAAAACGTTTTATGGGTGTTTTAGTCACACCCATAAAATTCGCAAGTACTGTCCCTTGGGTTTTCTCATGAAATTGCAAAACCAGTACGAAGAAGTCTTGCTTTACTTCCAGAATACAGTCTTCTAACGATGCCGGAAACGCCTGGGCATATCACGCTCACCTTGCATTTCCAAATTCAAGGTGGGTAAGGTACGTACCTGTTGATAGGAACCTACCTAGGTAGGTTGGTACCAATTTAGGCCTCATTGGCATGTTTGCCATAAAGTGGCCTGGGAACGTTTTCGGTGCCACCTGCTCCGTCGTCATAAAAAAGACACTTTTTGGCTGACGAGGGAGCAGGTCGCTACGAAAACGTTCCCAAGTTAGTTTGTGTTTTTAACTTGTCGACGTGGTCGTTTCACTTCACCTAGGTCATATTTTTACGCATCAGATCAGACATGCCGACCACTGCCAGTGGCTGAAGAGATGCAGTCTTAACTACGATCACATCACCTTCCACCTGAAAAATGACGTTAAAATTTGCAGCCAACTTGAGCCTTATGTTTCAGGAGGTTTCTCTTCCGAAACGGTATGAATTGGCAAGGCAGGTTGGATTCCATGCTGTGGAATGTGCTTTTCCTTATGATTATCCACTTGAAGAGATGGAATCCGTGAAGCAGAAGTCAAAGTTGGACCAAGTTCTGATCAACACTTTTCCAGGTCAGTTGTATTGGATGTTACCTACCTGACCTCCCTGCCTTTTGTCATGTGGCAAGTCTTATGTCATGGCAAGTTGTAAGATAGGCATTCATGTGGTCTTGTCAGTCTTGCGGGCCTTTGAGCAGGTACCTAGTCATTCCTTCCTGCCTAACTTATGATTAAGTAAGTGCAGTACACAAGCACTTACCTATGTAGAACAGGTTGCAGGCTACGATATGGAATCGGGAGACAAAAATGGCATTTTTTGCAATGCCACCTGTCCAGATAAGGTAATAAAAAACAAGGATGCTTGAAAACGTTTTCCAACCAGATTTGGCAAAGAAATCTGAAAATTAAGACATTTGAGCACAGTTACTTAAATTGGTAGGTATTAAAGAATTTGGGAGCATGCCAATGGTGGTATTAAAGAATTTGGGAGCATGCTAATGGTGTTGGCTTTAATACTGAGCAGGAACCTACCTACCTGGATTTTTTTCCACCTGGATTTTTTTCCAGAGAGTTCTTGGAGCATCGATGATCAATATGGTTGGTTATTTCAAAATTACCCCATCATTCATTAGGTAGGTATCCCAAATAATGGGGCTCATGATGAGACACATATTCGCAATAGCTCATTCCTTGCAGCTGCAAAAGGAAAAGATTTGAAAAAAGGTCTCATCACTTCACCTGAATTACCCTAACCAACTCAAGCCAGATGAAACTGTTGGAGATTATTGGCCCGCTGCTGGTGTAAGAAACGCACGCTTTCGGAAACACCTGCAGGTGGGTAGGTAAATGAGTGTTATTTTGCGGAATCACGATCAGATCCATTGCAGGGCTGTGGGAATCGGGCTTCGAATCGAATCTTGAAATGGATCTGAATCTGTTGTCAATTTTCGAATCAAATCCTTTCCTTCCAATCTGTGAATCTTGGTTCGAGTTTCATCACACTTCTCGAATCGAATCTCCTCGCAACAGAATCGGGCAAGATTTTTTTTAGAGGACGTCAAAGTCCGGAGTCAGATATAGATAAAATCCAATGCCAAGGAAAGACGCACAAAATATTCAGTGCATGTAAGCACCATGTCGAAATGAATCCATTCAGGATTATCCGTCAAAAATTGAACAGTCTAGGCCAAATGCATACCTATTCCAATATGGCAGATGGAGGGTGCCCAAAAAAAGAAAAAGTACAGGATTTGACATTCTTGAATCGAATCAAGAATCATGCATCGCTGCGCATGCACAATTACCTAGGTATTGTACGACCTTTTAAATTTGTGAAAGATAGGTAAACGTTGGCTCGTCTGCAAAAATATTTGAATTTCGGTGTGGCCGCCGAATTTTGGATCATTTTGGAAATTTATTGAATTGAATTGAATTGAAATTCACCTTTATTTGAAAGTTTTGAACAATAATTTGACAAAAACAAGTCTTGAAGAGATGCCGGGAATGTTCCGTAATGGCATCCCTTTTACAATGCACAGAAATTTGAATTTTCAAATGAGTTTGGTGAAACGAAGCAGAAAACAAAGAAATCAAAAAAAAACAAGCAGTCATTTTAAAGCAGACAAAGGCAGTCATTTTATAAGCTGACAGAGAAAAAAAAAAAAGAAAACGGCAAAAATAAAATAAAACTGGGCTCAAACAAGTTCATATACTAAGATTCTGGCCATCCAACCACGTACTGAACAGTGCTATGAAAACACGTCGTGTTTCTGCACATCTTACCGCACCCGGTAGTCTGTTCCAAAGAGAAACTCCAGAATACTGTACACTTCGAAGGGCAAGATTGGTTCTCACAGAAGGAAGCAAGAGATTAGAGTTTGTCCCTGCCCGTGTATTGTTCTCATTCCTTAGAAACCAACTATGGAAGATCTGGGAGCTTCCTCGGACGTTCAAAGCTGTGAACATGAAGATCCCCAATTTGTAAGCTGCCAGCGATTTGAAGGTTCGCACTTGCAAGGTGTCAAAAATCTTGGCAGTGTGCTCTAGATATGGTGAATGGGTAATTATTCTGACAGATTTTTTTTGCAACACAAGAATTGAATTAGCAAGTGATTCTGTTATAACAGCACCCCATGACTCCAAGCAGTATGATAGATGAGGATATATAAAAGCATAGTAATACATAAGTAGGGCATTTGATGGCAAAAAACTTAACTTATACATCAGTCCAACGTACATCGAAATCCTCTTCAGGAGGTTCGAAACATGCAGTCTCCAAGTGTAATGTTCATCAAGGCAACATCCTAGATATGTTATTGTTGAAACACACTCAATCATTTGCTTATTAATTGATAGCTTACTGGCATCCAAAGTAATTTGCTTTCTTCTGTCCCTGAAAACAACGTACTTTGTTTTAGAAACATTTAAAGACAGTTTATTAGCACATAGCCAATAATATAGTGATCTCAGATTCTCATTTAGCTTATCATAGAGTTGAGTCAAGTCCGCCCCTCCTCTGTAAATCACGGTGTCATCCGCAAATAGCAAGGATGAAGTACCGTGATTGAGGCACCGAGGTAGATCGTTAACATACAGCAAAAAAAGAAGAGGACCCAAAGTGCTACCTTGTGGAACCCCACAAATTACATCACTCAACTCGGACATGCACTCATTTAGATACACCACCTGTTTTCTATTTGTGAGATAACTAGTCAGTAGTTTCAGACATTGACCACGAAAGCCGTACCGCTCCAGTTTTGCCAGTAAAATTCCATGGTCTACAGTATCAAAGGCTTTCTGCAGGTCTAAGAAGACTGCTACTGTGAAACCACCATTATTCATTTCCATTGCTATGTCATTACTGAGCTTTGCTATTGCCATGGAAGTTGACTTTCCTGTCTGGAAACCAAACTGGTTGTGAAAAATTACATTTTTATTTTCCAAATATAGGGTCATTCTCCTCAATATCAATTTTTCAAGAACCTTGCTCAATGCCGGTAGAAGTGAAATGGGACGATAATTGCTTCAAAAACTGCGATCACCACTTATAAAAACAGGAAACACCTTAGCAATCTTTAAACAATCAGGAAAAACACAATCTCTGAACATAAGATTAGCAATAAAGCACAGGGGGCAGCAAGATTCATGGCAGATCTCTTTAGAATCATATTACTAACTCCATCTAAACCAGACGACCATTTATTTTTCAAGGAGTTAATGGTTCGAAGGACTTCTGATTCTGATGCAGGATAAAAGAAACATGTATCTCCCACTTGGTCCTAAATGATACAGGATCAATGGTTGGTTTCTCTAAGTCTGCTGCTATTTTGCTGCCAACAGTGATGAAAAATTGATTGAACGTATTCGCAGCCTCAACATCTGTTAGAGCATGTCCATTTTTTGTTGGATCATCTATTTGAACAATTGGCATAGGCAAAGTACGCCTATTTAATGCTGTGTTAATAACCTTCCATTTTAGTCTCCCATCATTTCCCGCCTTCCGCATTTCATCGCCAAAATGAAATGCGGAAGCTTTTGCTTTTGCATCACGAATAATTTTTTTCAGAGATGTTGCATAGTTGTTATAGCATACCTTTAGGTCTTCCCTCAGTGGGTTTTTTCTTTTTGATCGATAAAGTTTGTCCTTAATTTTTATTGATTTCAAAATAGCTGGAGTAATATAAGGTTGTTTGTTAACAGCATATTTGCCTGCAACTTTTTTATGCCGGACATTATCATTATATATTTAACGCGATCCGAGAGTCGAATCGAAATTTTTTTCGAATCGGTGCAAAATCTCTAGGTGCCTAATTGAACCATTTCGAATCGAATCCTTTGCTTCGAATCTCGAATCGGAAAGGTTTGAGATTTTTTAATCGAATCATGATTTGCACAGCATTGTATTTTCTCTATTCTCTCTCTTTTAGGTGACCTGAGAAAAGGTCAGTTGGGATTTGCTGCTCTCCCCGGAAGGGAAGACGATTTCAATGAGAGTTTGGCATTGAGTGTCAAGTATGCCAAAGCGCTAGATTGCAAATTGTAAGTGAGCAATAGAATTTATTACCTACCTACCTTCCTGTAGAGCATTTGTCAATGTGCAGTTTTCAAGCAGTACTCATGCGTCATACTCATTTTATGAATGATTGAAGGTTGCAAGGGGGCCTGTTGCCAAATGCCAGAACATATTGTGTGCATGGTAGAGACAATATCAAGTTGACAGGCACATCTGTTAACCCGTCAAGCCCGATTGCCGTATGTGCCGCAAAATGCTCCTGAAAGCTCCGATTGCCGTACAGTGTACTCAAGTTTAAAGCTGTTGCGATTTTCCGACTGCCGTACGCATGCAATTCCCATGTAATTAAATGGATTTTCTGCCGCAAATCCGGCTAACATTTTCATAGTCGGAAAGAGGAATGCCTAGGTACCTAAACAGTGATCTTGCAGACGTTTATTCCACCAAACTCGGTCCAACCGTTTTAAATTGGCCCAATTTTCAAATTTCCCGGTTTTTTGTCTTTAGTTCCTGTTGAAGGTGCCCTTTTTCACGATCGCACGAAATCGGCGAAATCTAAACTATTTTTCTTCTTATTCTTATTTCTATCCCTTCTGCCCTGATCGACCAATCAACCAAACTCACGACAACACAGGATCCATCTGATGGCCGGAAATGCCGATCCAAACGATGCAGATTGTTTTTCGACGTACATGGAAAACTTGAGACGTGCATCACTGCTGTTGGAGAGTGAAGGCATCTGTGGTCTGGTCGAGTCACTCAGTCCTCCTGTTGCCCCAAACTATTTCATGAACAGCTTCTCAAGGGGTAGGTTGGTGTCATACGTTTTTCCATTTGGATAGGATTAGGATTGATGATTTATTGATGTCACTAAAATATCACCCTCACCGGGAATTTCGACGATTTTATCTCCATGGTGTGAGTTGAGTCGACGTTTAGAGTGCATCGTGCGTCCGTTATCGAGACGAGACTCGTCGAAATTCCCGGTAAGGGTGATATTTTATTTTAGTGTCAGACACATCTCCAAGTTTCCAACCCACTGTTTACAGTTTATTATTTATTGATGGATTGGGATAGGATTCCATCCCTGGTGATCTGGATTCGGAGGCCTAACACTTTAGATTACTCGTTATTCCTATTTGTATTTCCTGCTCGGATGTCGGGGGTATTTTTAGTCAGATACTTGAAAACAGGCACCATTTCACCAAGTAGTTCAATATTTACAATAGGCCGTTAGGGTTGGGGAGATACCTAGGCCAGGCTTTGCCACTCACCGCACTTTCACTGAAAAGGAGCATGTGCCTACCTGAACTGCAAAAGTGCAAAGCACATTCCAAAATCAGTTTGGCTCCCACATCAAAGTTAACCGGTGACAAATTGTGAAGTGTTTGGTATCGAAAAATTCTCAATTTGAGGGCTTTTTCATCATTCTTTTGGGTTTAGCTCAACAACTTTGCAAATCTGTGTGCCAGAATTTTTCGGGGTTTTGTCCTCTGAAGTGATTTGCATGCTAAACCTCGACTTGGAACTCCGCACTGTGAGGAGGCTTCTCATGATCCTGGCAGGACCCGAATTTCAACTCCCCAAGTTGTGGATTTTGATCACTTATGGGTAGTGCACGCGCTGAAAATGGTGATAATTTTTGGAAAATTTCGCTCAAAAGTCTAAAACTTTCGTTATTTGGCGGTGGAAATAAAAATGCAAGAACCTGTCAAATATGCATTTTCAGTCATTTTTACGATGTGTCTACTTTGAATTTCACAGGAACAATAATACATCAGAAAAATGATGCAAATACACTTTTTATTTAGAGACTGAGAAAAGAGCAAAAGAAAGCTCAAATGTTCTTGTGCACTATGCTTGCCACTTAATTAAAAAAAAGGAAAGGCATGGCATTTTCGCATTTAAAGCTGAAAAAGGGAGATATTTCGTGGAAATCAATGAATTTCATGGAAATTTTCATATTTCGGGGAAAATCACCCATTACCTAACAATTGCTGGAATTGCCTTTTAATTGACCGAAATGATATAGAAATCACAAAGGATGGTTGAAATGGCTGATTTCGTTTTGAAGGTGCCAATTCCTTGTCACCATTTTCAATGTGCTCTACTTAAGGGTGGTGGCTAACTCTGGACCGGGGCTTCAAATCCTACATTTTCTTAACTGCATAGGTCCCACATACATTTTCTTGGTTTCAGCCATTGATGTGGTGAAGCAGATTAATAAACCCAACAGCATCAGACTAATGTTGGATATCTTCCATTTGCAAATGCTCGAAGGAAATTTGACCAGGAATATTCAACGGGCACTGCCTTATACAGGTTGGAACAATATAGGTACCTACTGATTCGATTGGAGATTGATTCTCCACAGTAAAATTAGTACACAGTAAAATTCCGAAGGAAATTTGACCAGGAATATTCAACGGGCACTGCCTTATACAGGTTGGAACAATATAGGTACCTACTGATTCGATTGGAGATTGATTCTCCACAGTAAAATTAAGCCTGTTTATTTTTTTAATGAATGGCAGGTATTTTTCTACTTGACCTTGTTGAATCTTGAGTCTGTTGAGTTTGAATGTCTGCGGCTGCCGGAATGCCTTCAGTGCCATTTTTCTGCCAACCAAACAGACTGGAAGTCCGGTGGAATTTCGTAAAAGTGTCTGGTAGGTATCTAGGTAGTGGTAAAAGGAAATCTAGAATTCAAGAATGGGTGGGTCATTTGTGCTGGGAATCTAAAGACGGGGCAGGTTGTGCATAGGAATCCAAACAAAGGGTAGATTCTGTCTCGGAAACCGAAGAACGGACAGGTTTTATGTAGGAATCCAAAGAAGGGTAGGTTTGGTAGGAATCCAAAGAAAGGGAAAGTTTGCTCCAGCGATCAAAGAAGGGATGGGTTGTCGTTCGGCCTGGAGCAGTGTGGGTGCTGGAGAAGTTACCTACTTACCTACACTGAACAGTGTGGCGTGCTGCTGAATCCAGAAAAACCAACCACAATAAAGCGGCGCTGTGAGTAAGAAATCACAGATGTGGGGCATTCGCAGGTGTTCAAAAATTAATGCGGAGCCTGCAGTTAATTCAGATTCAATTCATTCGTCTTCATATAGGCCCCCTAGGTAAGACGAATATTGTTTCGCCTTATGTGAATGTCCAACATTCACATAATGCGAACATCTACCTTCTGTTGTATCAGTAGGAGGATGCCAGGCTGTGGGTAGAGGTAGAGGTAGAGTAGGAAGGTCAGAGTAGGTTTGCTTGGTTTACTAGAATTCTCGATAAGTAGTTGAAATGGGTAGATCACAGCTCACACGAATACCTTGTATGAAATGTTAATTGAACATGAAAACTCAATTGATGATTTGTTCTCCAGGTGAAGGCAGTGGAGCTGACATTTTGGAGGCATCCCGCTCTCCGTTGACGAAGCCAAGAGCGGGATGCCTCCGAATTGTCGGCTCCTCTGCCTTCAACTGGAGAACAAATCGTCGAGTGAGTTTTCTTGTTCAATTTCAAGTTCTCCAAGTTTTCACCCCACCTATGGTGATCTCTTATGAAATGTTAATGTTCGCTTTTGTTTATCCCTTCTCTGTATCTACAAACACACACAACCACAGGTCACGTTCAAATAGCTCAGGCACCTGGTCGTCACGAGCCTTCTTCCGACGGGGAAATAGACTATCGCTACATTCTCAAGTTGTTGGAGAGTTCGAACTATTCTGGTTGGATCGGTTTGGAGTATTCTCCACTCGGAGATACCAAGGAAGGACTCGGATGGCTTGCATCGTTCGGATACAGTCTTGGAAATGGGGAACCGGGTTGATTACAGTTTTTTCCTTGTTTTGTTAATGATCAGCGTACAGTTTTTTCCTTGTTTTGTTAATGATGAGCGTTGTGAGATACTCTATGCTAGTCAGTGCCAAAATTTGTTGTTGCTTATACAAGGTATCCCAGAACTTGCCCAAGGATGTCAACGCTTTAATGTGATTTACATTTGCCTTTGTAGCTCTGATAAATGTGTTGACACAGAGACAGGCTGGAAGTTGACAAACTTTCACATCACAAAAATGATAAAAACCACAAATTTATTTTTTCCCTCTGGCCAAACACTTGCTTCCCTGAAGTAAAAGCCTGGGTGTTTGTGTCGTGTAGGCATTCAAAGAGTGTGTTCAGACATTGTGTGCTAAGAGTGTGTTCGGCAAGTGTGTCCATGGAGTGCATCGGATTGTTTTCAAAGAGTGTTTTCAGACAGTGTGTTCAGAGAATGCCAGTCTGTGTTCAGAGTGTTTTCAGAGACTGTGTTCGGAGGGTTATCTTGTTACTTTCAAACTCAACATTCATGGAAATTTCATTTCATCATTTCAAATTTCAAAAATTTTCAAAAAATCAAATTTCAAGCGTGGTATTTCTTTGTAAGCAACCTGCCTGGTCTATTTACCTACATGCCAAATACATGAATTTTGTTTTGTTTTGTTTGATTGTTTTGGTGAAAGAAGGGAATAAAATAGATAGATAGATAGATAGATAGGGTGTGGCAGAGTATTTTCAGAGAGTGTTCTTAGACCTTGTTGGGAGAGTGTGTTCGGAAAGTGTGGCAGAGATTATCAGAGTGTGTTGTTAGACTGTGTTGAGGGACTGTGTTCCACGAGTGTGTTCAGAAAGTGTATCAGAGTGTGTTCGGCAAGTGTGTTCAGAGATTGTGTGAAGAGTGTGCCACTGTGTGTTCAGGGTGTGCGCCAGTGTGTGTTCAGAGAATTTTCAGTGTGTTTGGAGAGTGTGTCAGAGTATTTTCAGAGAGTGTGTTCTTGAGAGTGTCAAAGTGTGTTGATTGAGTGTGTTCGGAAAGTGTGTCGAGAGTGTTTTCGTAGGGTGTAACGGGTGTGTGTGTTCCGGGCAGTGTTCAGAGTGTGCCATTCCAGCAGTCTTGCTAAAGTTAATAGGATCATTGCGGTTCCATGCTGGTACTTGATGATTCTTGTCAAAGACGAGCAGCTGTGACGACTGCTGGCTGTAGTGTTTGTACCCCTAGGTATCCTTTCCCAGTCCAACCAGCCCAAGTTCTTTCATCACACCTCATTTCTACCAATATTGTGTACGGAACTGGAACAGGTTGGGGACCATGCCGCTGTCATCCAGTGAGATGGTGAACCAGAATCAAATGCAGTTGAGAAATGTCTTGGGGCAAGTGTTGGGAACATGTCTTGAGTTGAATGTCTGGAAACTGTCTCGAGGAGAGTAAAAAATCGAAGAGAGGGAAAATCTTGAGGAAAATTTCTTGCAGAGAGTGGCTGAAACATAGCTTGAAGAAATTGCCCAGGAAAGTGTAATGACTATGTCTATAAAATGTCTTGGGAAAAAGTGATGTCTTGGGGTAAAAAAGATAATGGAGATACGAAGGGCATTCAGAAAGTTTTG
>JASGXE010018739.1:0-14227 GCA_030068105.1 Sinentomon sp. SZTP_YWyxl
CAAACATGGAATGTCAGTGAAGCAACTCTAAAATTAAAACATTCGTATCGCGTGATATTTACTGCGTTGAATATTGATACCAGAAAGTGGTTGTCCTCGCCTTCGTTTATAGGTTTCTTTAAACGCTGGTAAATTGAGTTTTGGTCCATCCATAAATACCAATTTTCGTCGAGCTGTTTTCGGAAGTCCGCATAACTCTT
Organism: Sinentomon sp. SZTP_YWyxl; assembly: GCA_030068105.1. NCBI lineage: Eukaryota > Metazoa > Arthropoda > Protura > Sinentomata > Sinentomidae > Sinentomon > Sinentomon sp. SZTP_YWyxl. Next base: position 201 of record JASGXE010018739.1, read on the forward strand.
TGGCATTATTCTTTGGAGACGTGAAGTTCACAACGTAATAATTATGCTTGCTCTTCCGCACCGGTATGGGATGATTTTTATCCCTTCGCACCCTTCTGGTGCGAACCCCCCCTGGGGTTGAGGTTTCTGTTGTGCTCTTGTGCAATTCCGGAACTGTTATAAATTAGATGCGACGCTTGGTTAAATAAATGATAATCTTGTTTTTTTCGTTCAAAGAGGAACAGCTTTGGATCACAAAGCCCATGCATCCTTGTTTTTTTACATTCAATATTTTACAATCCATATATGTTCGCGAAATATATCAGTCACCAGCGGTTGCACACGCGCGATAAGAAATTTTTTGCAGGCTCTCGCAGATTTCAGCCGTGTAAAGGCAAAGGAAAATCATGAATTACTGTGGCTTATCTTTCGATATTCCACTTTTGCAACAGCCCAGCAATCTTTGCTAATTCCCGCTTTTTAAGATTTGGTGTTTTGGTGATGGAGGCTGCTCTGGCAAGAAGATAGGGGAAAAAGGCAAACCACAAAAATCAAACAATTTACTTCAAACTTTTTTTTGGCATTTGGAAAACTACGTAAAGACAATAAAACAGCTTGGAGACTCCATAAGTTTAAATCCATGGCCATGAGTTTGCTCTGCTTTATGCATTACAATTACACGCCTGTGCAAATGATGTGCAATTCCCTGCAAAAATAATAGGCCAGATAATGATGCACGTAACGCACGCATGTTTGCGGATACACATTGAAAAGGAAGGGACGAACACTATAGGACCGAAAATGCTCGATACCACTGCCGAACCGGTGGTAAGGGTGGCGCGAGACCGAATGCCGCAAGGTCGAAGCTACTGATTGATGGTAGGAAATACAATTAATATCTTAGTTATATGGTTTCTTACTATTAGAGGATGAGGCTTCAAAGACATCCAACACTGTTCTCAGTTGCTTAAAGAATCTGGCCCACGATCTCAATTCCCCTCTTCTCAGATTTGTTAGAAAAAAATTGTCGATGAGGCAATTCACCAAGGATTTCATCAAGCACTCATCAGTCGAAGGAGTTATAACCTCTTTGATGATTCTATCAAGTCGCTCATCGCCTGTTAATTCGGCATCTGGAAGTATCGATTCAATCACTCGATAAAACAATCTGCTTTATACTCATAAAATACGAGGCCATCTTCAAAATAAAACGATTACATTTTCGATTGCCTGCGGTTTTCGGAAATACCTGGATTAACTATCGGTGCTCTTTCAGTTTTTGTTGGTGATTTTCGCCAAGGGAATGATCGCGATGACGGTCGGCAGCTGTGAGCTGTTTCGTCAAAACTATGTTTTTTCAAAATAGTCATGTTCTGTGATCACATGAATAGCTCTGGATTTCAGGCTTATTTCTCACCTGGAACAAATATACCTTTACATATTTATTGAATTCAAAGCGAGCGAAAGTGACAACCCTTTCATTGCTTTTCCTCTGAAAATGTGAATGCCAGAATCCCAGATAATCAAAAATATGATGAATCTACCGTTGTCTACGTATCGCGATTTCTTGGAGGTAACCTGCTTTCCGCTGGTTGCGTTTTGAAGTTTTTTCCTTGATTGGAAGGACAGGAACAAACGCTTTATGCCTGATGAAGAACTTGCTTTTGTTATAGCACTGAATTTTGCGGAAGGACTTGCCTTGGAGAGCAAACCAATTGCAGTCACACTATGGCTGCAAATGATTGGAGTATAATGTGCGCTAATTGTGTGTACCTATATCCGCATCTTTACCAGCATGTGTTGTAGTTTGATAGGTCCAAGAATGAGAAGATTGGTGGCTGTGTCAAAAGCAGGTTCATCAACTTGGGTTTCACATGATTTTCGCTGTCACAAAACCCATGCTCTATTGTTGATTGAAAATGATTTTGATGACAATGTTGAGAATTATTTTGATCGTGATTTTGTGTTTTAAAAGGATATGAAGTCGTCTTTATCATAAGAGTGGCTGTTAAACCATCAGTTTTGCTCTGGTAATTCCTCTAGAACGTTCTTACCTGTCGAGTTCCGTTCCCGTCAACGAAACCTATACCTTTCGTTGGAGACCTCGCTGTGCAATTCTAGTCGGCCCCATTGTACGGTCATGTGGAATCTGTTCCGATATATTGGTGGGTTGATTTACGGGACACCCTGTATCATTCAATGTTTAGCAATAATTATTGTGTCGTTGCTCTGGTAAATTGAGGAAACATTGAGTTTTGTTTGCGATATGTTGGTATACTTCGGTAGACATCTAGTATCACAGAATTAGGAAGCAGGATCTAAGTTGCTGTATGTGCCAGCTCTGACACATTGTCAAATTCCGCTAAGGAGCTCATTGCAAAAAGCTCTAGAAGATTTGCGAAATTCTGTTTATTTTGGCCATTTTGAAAAAGCTACAATCGCGTTTTTACGGCAGGCAGCAATTGATTTGTTTGTTGTGATGCAATGCACCTGCCTTTTTTTATCCCTATCGAACGCGGGCTGGCATTCGATCATTGCGAAAAGTAGGATTTTGTCGTCTATCCTGAACCAAACTGATGCAGACAACTGATACCGACCTTTGGTGAAAACTTTCGCATCAATCTAAATTTCAACTTAGAGTAAGAAAAGCCCACCGTTGTTAAGAAGCCAGCTGACAGAAACAAAGCCCTCCAATTGTAACTTTTAAAATGTTGGTTGGTTGAAATCAGTAGGTGTTTGGTCGAAATCAAAATTGGTTTGAGAGTAAAATTGTTAAATGGTAAATAAAGCTTTCCAGCTCCAGAAAATCACACTAGAATTCTCATTTTCAGGGGCTTATATAATTTTTTCCTTGAAGTTATACGTGAAACATAATAGGCCCATAGTTTACGAATAACATCCAGGCCAGTCTTTCGGCGACTCTGACAATGACTAATAAGACAAAGTAGAAAGTCGCTTACTGTTGGCCGTCAATTAAAATCCAAGGATGTACTTTTGCACGCAGTGCATAAGCTACTTTGGTGTTTTGGCTTTTACTTGACTTCTTAGAGGACGACATTAGCGTCATCAACAATTGTCATGAAATGTGCGCCAAAAGACCGGCATAAAACCTGAAGTTATCGATTTCTGGCAGTTGATATCAGGAATTTAAACTTGGTTTCATTCAATCCCTGTCTGCGTGAACCACTCAGGAAGCGTGATGGTGTTGGTGATGTTAAGAAGGAATGAAAATGGCAAGGTCAACTGCACAGAGGTCAGAAGTCACGAGCACGTGCTGGAACGCTAGAGCCTGGAACACCTCATCCAAAAGCTTAACCCCAGCAGGGTTAGGGTGACCGATGGGTGTTCCACTGCGGCCATGTACCAGCAAAGATCATCGTTTGGGGTTTAATTGATTTCTAACAGCAGAGAACATTAACGTCATCTAAGTGTTCATTGTAAACATATGAATAATCAAGCATTGCAAATTTGAGAACAGTTCCGTTCGGCTTTACCTGAGCCGTGAGTTTCAACTAATCTAGTGAGTGCCAATGCACGGTAATACTGTAACACCAGAGAATCACAACCGGTATGATCCTCAATTGGCAGCGTATAACTGAAGTGAGCCAAGTCAATTTTTTCGAAAATGAGTATTTGGTATCGTTGGAAAGGTCTTGAAAATCCCCACATTTTTTTTTCATAAATATTTTCAAATATTGATTAAAAATTGCTGAAAATGCTGAATGTAGCTGCAAATTTAGCAATATTTTCGGTGAAGTATAGAGCTGAGCTAGCTCGGGTGCGACAGCTCAGTTGTATTCTGCGTTTTTTGAATTTTGTCGGAAATAGAGTGAACTACCAAAAGTCAATCCGCGCACTCATGACAGTTTTATTGACTGCCTTTTAATTGGCATGACGGATTTAAAAACGAAAAAGGAAGCGAGTGAGAAAGAGACAGAGAGGGGGAGGGTGAGGGAGAGCGAGCGAGAGAGAGAGAGGGAGAGGTGGAGAGAGCGAGGGAGAGAGACAGAGAGAGAGATTGCCCGTTGTCCACCTCAGATTGCTCAGAAAAGGGAAAGAGTGAAAGCGATCATCCTTGGAGACCGTCTGTTGATGGCATGCCTTACCTCCTCTGTTTCTCAAGTGAGAAGGTTCGTGTTGTTCACGCCTATCTGCCAAAATGGGCATTGTGTTTATCCGAAGGGCGACCAAAAGGGAATTGTACGGAAATACGGATATACTGAGGGGTGGAGGTGGATTGACCAGACCAATGATAGCAACGAGCACCGATACAACAAAAATACGACAAAAATTCGGCTTTAAAATACCGCGCTCTTCCGGACAGAGTCAATATAGTCGAACTCGAACAGGGGGCGGTGCAGTTTTTTCAAGGTCCCTTTCGTCTTTGAAGCAGGCAACGAGAGAGAACGAACCATCTGCGATATGGTCAACCGTCAACCCAAACAAAATGAAGAAGCTTTTCCCGTGGATTTCAAAAAGGCAAGCCCAAATTAAAATGCAAAAGGCGGAGACACAGTGGAGCCCAGACTTTGAATAATTTCTCGGGATCGAAGAACTTCGGCGTTGATGCCGAGAATACTCTCCTTCAACTTAACATTGGCCGAACTTTTCGACAGTGTCGCATTTATCGGATACCTCCCGACAATAAAAATTATGTCAGTCGCAATAGAACATTGCATTTTCTTGTTTTTTGGAGCATGGTATCTTTGTCCATATTGATTCCGCTGGCCAGTATGAATCATCAATTTCTCGTTTGAAGCAACAGCGCACTTTTGCTTGCGAGTATATGCCCACTCCTGTACCAATGGAGCGTGTATTGGAGAATTTCAATTCTCCACACACGTTTTGAACCTCGCGAATTACAATTCTGCAAATGTGTTTGGGTAAGCTCGGATTTATTGCGTGTGCAAAATTGCCGATTTCTCTTTTTCGCCCAAAAAGAGAAAGCTGATCCAATCCAACCTTATCCAACTCACCGAAGTTTCTAACCTTCTCCAACTGAACCTGTCCAAACTAAGCCTAACCTATTTTTGTAACCTATTTTTTTGTTTTGTTTTGTTTTATTAATTATTTGTTGGTTGCATAACCTATTTTTTGTTTTGAAACATCCTATTTTTGTCGTTATGTTTTGTTTTTATTTACCTACCGCTTTTTTGTCGTTTTCGCGGGTCTGGACTTTAACACATGGGAGATGGTAAAGTGACCAAAACAATAAGCAAAGTGACCAAAATAATAGGCCTTGAATACAGGCAGCCGGAACGCACTGTCGAATATTGGCACTATTCAAAGAAAGCCAAAGGTGTCTCATGAAGACCCGTCAGTGGCCAGTTTACAATGGCTCATTTTCAGATCTGAGGTCTTGTGTGTATGGTACGCTGATTCTAGATCCCACTCACATGATTGTGTGCATGCAACGTAAGTGCCTAAAATAGGCCCTATACATCTCACAATAGGATCTCACAATGTGATTTTAGGAAAAGAAAAAACTGAACTTCGCAGAAACTTACACATTTCAACCGAACTTCCTGTCTGGCACTTTTATGCAGACTTTAGTTTTGTTCAGATGTGGCAAATTTTTCTCTTGTATGCAAGACAGTTATATGCAAGACAGTATGCAAAACTGAATGCAAGACAGTGCAAGATAAAAGCGAACGAAAAAGATTCAGAAGCTGCAGTCAAATCGTATAATCACATTTGAGCGGTACATTAATTCCGTCAGCACGAGAAACCTGAGTGGAAAACTGGGATACGTATAACACGGCAAAACGGGAAATAGCATTTTCATTTTGAAATTTTCTGCTTCCGATCATGTGTGAATCAATTGACAACAAAAGTGGCGAGAACATTTCGGCCTTGGTTGACCGCCACTTGGGTCGGTTTGCCTAGTGGTTGCTCTGCGAAGGACGTTTTTCTTGCTTTGTGACGTAAAATTTGGCAAGGTTGTTTCCTTTGTTTTTGCTTTCATATATTCAGGCATTCTTAAACAGGTCTTCGAATAGGAATTGGACATCCGTATACGTCCCTTGTGATGTTTTATGGAAATTTTCCATAGCTTTTCAACTTAAATCACTGCAAGGTACTTCACCAACTGAATCGTATATGTAGATAAAACAAATTTACTAATTATGAGCAAAGGGCAAAAATGGGACCGGCTTTTTCCCTGCATGTTCCTTTTTGCCCCAAAAAACCTTGTTTTCCGAAAAGTGATCGGAAGACCTGAAATTGCTTTGGCAGACATTCAGTTCAGTCAGAAACGGCATGGACTCTATGCGTGGCAGAGGATGAAACCCTTCCAGTAAATTTGTAAATCACATAAGTGTGTTCCACGAAGAGCATTGGCGGAGATCTCCGATCTGTTGTCGAGGAAAAGGTATTCATGCCGGATTTCTATATGTTATTCGTATTAACAAATGAAAAATGTTTAACTTTCTTATTGCAGAGTCCATCAAAGCTCAGTCGATCTGAACCAGCAAAATTAGCAAAATTTTTATGAAATGCAATTGTGAAGGGTAAAGGAAGTAGAGAAATGCTCAAACGTAATATCCCTGATCAGTTGTGTGCGACAAATTTTGAAAAAAAAACCGGCGGCCTAAATTAATAATGGTTTCACCTGTGGAGGGGAAACCAATCAAGTTCACTAGGTCGCGATGTGTGATTTCGTCACTCCAGGCATCGAACGTTTTAGCGGGATTCAATCGCAATTGCCGTTCATCTTAAGGATAAACAGCACACCTCTGTGTTGGCAAAATGACATGGCCTCGTGTTGGAATAACGTTGAGTGCTGAACGCAAAGCGTTGTAAACGTGTTCAGACATCTGTTTTGGCAACATTTAATCTTTAGTGTTTCAAAAGTCACTTTGCAAATGGAGCTGACCATCCTTCTGGGTTCTGTCCACAAATTGGTGACGTAAGCGGCACCGTGCGGTAAGCGGCGTTCCTAAACATTTCCTTCATATTTACATTCGTATTACATCGTATTACAACACACTAAAAATTTCGACAAATTGTCATCGTCATACAAAAAGAAAATGGTAAAACACGAAGACAATAACAATTGAACGAAATAAAATACAGCATCAACGAAATAAAATACAGAACCAAATAATGCAACTATAATTTAAGATTGATGCGACGCCAGGAGAATGCGTGATCGTGAGATCAGTGCTGAGGTGGCAGGGAGAGCATTCCAGTCCCTATTGTCTTCGGGAAAAATGAGTTAAAAATTACGGTTGTTTTAAAAATTGGGGTGGTCCGTTGCCTGTCCTGCGCTGATTCGGTTTCATGAAATAACAATTCGGCAATTAAATATTTTTCAGAACATCACCTGGGCTTTGCGGAGGAAAGGGCGGCAGATGAGCCCGGAGGCAAAAATACAAACTCTATACAAGGTGTCCCAAAATTATTTCGCCAAAATTCGTGGAAATGTTCCTGATGGCAAAACAAATCGAAATTCATCAGAAAAAAGTTTGCCCCAAGCCCCCCTTTCCACGTATTGCCCCCAAAGTTCCAAAATGTGCCACTTGATGTGGACCATTGATGTGGCACATTATGGGCCTCCCCATAATGTGGCCCAAATGGGCCACATTATGAAGCAAGGAAAACATTACGGAGCAAGGAAAACACAAAATGAAGCAAGGAAAACATTACGGAGCAAGGAAAACACATTATGAAGCAAGGAAAACATTACTGAGCAAGGAAAACACAAAATGTTCAGTTACAAAATACCCTCCGAGTCTCCGCTTCCATGTAGAACTCTCCCCAAAATCCTAAAGAGCCCATTTTGCGGTTGTTTTGGGGTAACTGAGTTATGAAGATTGTGGGTCGCCGCTTGAAAGCCATGTGTCGAGGACAGACAAACAAAAGTTAGCTGAGCAGAAAATGTTCGGTAAAAAATTGCTCCGACTAACCATTTCCATGCATTAGCCAGGTAAAAACCGGCCAAATGCTGATCGCTCGGACGGTGGTTTTGTTTTCGTACTATCAATCGTACGCAGCCGTCTTCTTCGTTCCGATGGTCATCTTGACAACGTCACAAAGAAGAGGGCTCCGAACGCATGACGGTGAGAAAATAAAACCGCCTTCTGAACGATCATCATTTCGCCGGCTTTTTGTGCGGCCACTGAGTGGAAATGAGGGTCGGAGCAATTTTTTCACTGAACATATTCTGTTCAGCTTGCTTTTGTAAATCTGTCATCGACACATGGCATTCATGCTGCAACTCACAATCTTCATATCTCTGTGACCCCAAAGCAACCGCAAATTGGGCTTTTCTGGATTTTTGGGTGGGTACTCGTGGAAGAGGAGGCTCGGAGAGTATTTTCATTCAACATTTTATGTTTCTTCGTCACGCGACGCAGTTCCTGAAATTTTTTAAAAATAGGCTCCATCTATCCCAAGGAAAAAATCCTCAAAATGGAAAAGAGGCAAAACCCAAGAATTTATAACCCATGATAAAACACACCTTTCCCTGACTACTAACCTGCCGCTACCAGATAGGGGCACACCCACCTAAAGTTTTGGGCATTCATTCACTGTGTGATCTACCACAGAAGTGGTTATAAGTCGTCCGTACACTAAGTTGTTATTCAGCGGTCACGAGCTTAACGTTGAACATTTACAAAGAGAGGCCATTGATGATGGCATCTTATCACCCCTTCCCTCATGTGGTGGCATTGCACAAGCAGCTCTCCTCACACTGTGTCGCATTTTCTTGTCACACACTTGTTTTAGTTGACTGACGGGTCGATCAATTCGGAATTCCAGGATGCTAGGAATTGGAACGTGGAAGATGAGGGTGGAGGAGAGCAAAAAAGTGGATTTCAAAAGGCCCATATTGGTTTTGAATTCAAGAAACAGTGCGATCAAAAACTACCCTTGTGGCTCTGGAAAGGCCGTGAAATGTGCCGTTGAGAAGTTTGATGTTTCATCAATGGACAAAATCTCCTCACGTAATCCCGATCGCTTGCATAACACATCTGACACGTCGGACACCAGTTAACAATCCATGCCCATATGAAGAAAGCAACGGCGAATATTCTCTATTCTGCAAGCAATCACTTGGAAAAACTCAGCTACCTTCTCGAATGCGTTGCGCGGGACGAATGGGCCAAAAATCTTGTTGCTGTTTTTGGAGGCATGACTTTTTCGAGCCCGCCTAAACTGGATGCCAATTGACCTGCTCTGGACAAGTTTGGCCTTTGCTTGCGAATGCTGTACAGAACCAGTGCCGGATTAAGGTTTTGGGCGCCCAGGGGCACTTTTCTGAAAATCGCCCTTGCAGTCGTCCAGCCAGCAGCAGGTACTTGAAAATTAAAATTTCATCACAATGCAAAATGGATACTAATGGATCTGATGATCATATCCGTATCACTGAATAAAATCATATAAATGAATAACAGTTGGCACATTCAAAACAAAGTCAGTTGGCATTGCAGAAAGAGGAAACAGCATAGAAAGTACCTACAGTAGCGAGAAAATTAATTGTGCCATATGAGGTTTTTTCTATCTTACACAGAAAACTGTGAGAATCGTGATGATTTAAAAATCAAAAGATGTTATCTTGCGCGGAAATATGTGTCAAATCAATGTGGGGAAACCAATCTTGTTGGGTTTGACGTTTCCCCACAAATACAAGAAAAGTGACACCATATGTGAAAACATTAATTTTCTCGCTGCATGCAACACACATGCCATAGTGAACGGCCGGTAGCGGTGTGCCGGCCACGGAAAGTAAAATATCTCTAAAAAGATTCATGGATTTTGATTGAACTTATTGTGCTGGAAAGTTGAAAAATGGGCGATTTTAGACGTGTATTCGTAAAGCAGTCCCAAACGTTTCGTTGGTAAAATTCTGAAAAAAATTTGAGGGACAAAATTCTCCAAGTTTAGATGTGACAAAATTCCGGCTTCCTGCCTCACATTTTCAAAGATTAAGCCATTTTTTCGTTGTAACATGGTTTCGACCTGCGGAAGAGTTGCCGAGGAAGCTTTCAGCTTTCCAAAAATACCAAAATCATTGAATTTGAACATCATTTCACTATTTTATGACCAGTTAAAGTGTGACATGGCAGCATTGTTTTGTTCTGGAGCCGGGAAGAGGCCATGCCTCCCAAGAAATCCGCGGGAGTCGCGGCCTATTCCCCGCTCAAAAACAAGTTCTTCGATCCATGTCGCATTCTCTTTTGATAAAATAGTCAAATGGGGTCCACATTCAATGATTTTGGTGTTTTTTGGAAAGCTGAAAGCTTCCTCTACAACTCTTCCGCAGGTCGTAACCATGTTACAACGGAAAAATCACTCAATCTTTGAAAATGCGAGGCAGGAACCCGCAATTTTTTGTGACATCTCAACTTGGACACTTTTGTTGCTCAATTTTTTTTCAGAAATTTAGCAGCTAAAAGTTCGGGATTTTATAGGTACGCGTCTGAAATCGCACACTGTTCAGCTTTCTGATATGAAAAGTTCCATCAAAATCCGTCATCAACACACTCACAAAACGAAAAAACCGGACAGGACAGGGGCAACACCCAAGACAAACAGAAACAAACCACTGAGCAAGTGCAAGCTCACACAGATGTGCGTGCACGCGCAGTGAGTGGACGGTGGTCGAACGGAACGAGAACAAAAGCAGAGAATCATCTCTCTTCTGTTTTGTGGGACTGCTGACGTCACGCTTATTTTCACAGAAAAAGTTCGGCGCGTCGCGTTTTGACTCTTCCCTTGTTTTTGTTCCCTGCCAGCAAAGTGATGTGGCGGCTGGGCTGGACCATGGCGAACATGCAGCTGGCTGCTCGCCCTCGGAACGAAAAAAGAGAGAACAGCGCCTCCCAGCGACACCCATAGCAGCGCCTCTCCTGCCCACTTCGCGAGATTCAATTAAACTTGAATTAAACTCCAGGTTGAATTGAAATTGGTTGTGTTCAAGAAGACTTGGATTTATTGCCTGAAGTGTCGCTTGCAAAATCTAAAGAAAAACAGTAAAAATTCCCATTTTATCAAGTGCAAGACGAAGAAATTTTGTGCCCCACACCTCGAGGCGCCCCTGGGCACGTGCCCCCCTGTGCCCATTGGGTAATCCGGCGCTGTACAGAACGGTGCTTTTGCAATGACATCCTCACCATATTGCTTCACCTCACTGCATTGCTGGCTGCAGTGAAACCAAAGCCCCACATTTTGTATCGTTTTCTGATGCTTTCAGCCCCTGACGTTGTTCCTCTGCCATTGCCTTAAAATGTGACAACGGAGCGCTTATGGCAGCCGAATAACAACCCAGAGCACGGACGACTTATGAATACTCATGCATGTGTTAGATAACACCTCATATGAATGCCAAGTTTATTTGTACTCCGCTTGCCAAAAGTCTTCGAACACATAGGAGCTCGTTGTAAACTCAGGCACCATTTCGAATCAATGGCAACATGCGCCGCAAAACATCATGACACTCGTGTAAGGCATGATGTTGCACGAAACCCTGTTGAAATTAGACAGCCCCTGTGTTAACCAGTCCTTTAAAATTTCTCCTGTCTTCGAGGACTTTTGGTATAGCTCCGAACACACAAGGTTTTTAATCGACAATAAAAATCTGCTAAATAGACTGAAGTTCATCATCGTGGAGTCATATGGACTGAAGCCATTCGGCTGGTGGTCCGACCTTTTACCTTGTTGCACACACCTTGGGCTCGCAAGGAGAACTATGCCCCATAATCGTTACAAAATTCTCCTCGGCATTCAACTGAAACGACTCGGACCAGTTTTAGGGCGTATACACGCCAACCCGCAGGTTTTCCCGGAGAGAGTCATGCTCTGCAGAGCAGTGATGTGTGACTTGTGAGATGTGGCTTCTCTGTTGCGTAACCTGCCAAGCCACTGTCTTGGACTTGGGAGGTAGGTGTTCTTTTACGTGCGCAGTGCATGTGATTCTGCACACGGGACCTCCTTCTTAAAGTCCCATCCGAAGGACTAAGAGACTGGCCACTAAGTCTCTCTTTCCGACCTCATTTACTGTGCCTCGCCGAGGGAGGATGCACCATTTGTGCCACAGTAAATTTCGTGCCCCGACGGGGAATCGAATTCGGTCCACCTGGGTGGGAGTCGAAAGCGCTATAACCACTGCGCCACGAGGTTCGGACAAAGTTGCGAGGACCATTGTCCAATGTTGAAGCCGGAAGGACACGAACAAACAGCTCTTTTGGAGACGATTGCTTATAATCTTGTGTAACAAGGCTCTCCGCAAAAATCGACAAAAGATCAAGTTACCTACATGTGTTACCTACATACATCGCGGAGGGCCTCCACGTCAACTACGCGAAATTCAGTTGAAGAAAATCAGATCTGAAAGAAGATCACTGTCACCATGCAGGAACTGAAGAAAGGGGATCTGCATCAGAATAGAAGTTGAAAAGCCTGGCCACAATGCAAGGAAGCAGATCTGAAAGAAAGAGCTTTGTGTTCTTCTTCTTCTCTTTCTTCTTTGGGTCTTATGACAGATAGCTTGGGCTGGTGGTCCGACCGTTCATTATTTTGTTGTGTCGTAGCCATGGTCCCGGCTAGCGTATTTGATTAATCTATACGAATCCGGCAATGGAGGTAATTGACGCGCGCTCATTGGCTGAAGAGAAGCGACGAGACATAATGGACGAGCAGCAGAGAAAGGAGACACAGCGAAGCGGTTGTTCGACTCCTCTGCTTTGTTGTGCATCTCTGGCTTTGGGCAACTCAATGATCTCTGTTGGCACACTGCTGATGGCCAAGAGAGAGATGGAGACTCGGCTGCGCTGTTGTGCTGCAACAAAGGGTATTCCTGAAAATCATGTCGACATCGCCGTGGAAAAGGCTGTTGGTTTCTCTTTCAAAGTGCGGTAAATCTTTGTCTTTTTTCTTGTTTTAAGCTCAAAACGCAAGGTTGCTGCGGTAGGTACCTACCCTTGCGATGTTTGTTACAGAGCAGGAAGCATGCTTTTCCTGGATGCAAAACAATAATTGTTTTACAATCAAAAAATAATTTGCATTTTGCATTCCGTCACAGTTTTCGAAAACAAACTGAAAAACGTCAAGAACAGGAAAATCGCCCGTCCTGTATGCAGGTCCTATTTCTTCCCAAACCATGCAGAATCTCTGCGGTGTTTAGTGTTTGGGGAATGCTTATTTCATGTTGAAAGATAAAGGGATCAAGCCCACGAAAGCATTCTTGGTCCCAACAGTCGCTCTTGTTTTTGAGATTTTGAAACAACCGAATGTTTGAGAACACAGCTAAATGATGATTTCTCACATTTTGGCATCGCAGTCGCCTTTTGCAGTATGGCTGAGCGAAACCTTTGAGCCGCAGTGGAAAAACAAATAAACAAATTTGTCAAGGCATTCATGAGATGTTCTAATTAAGATATATATGAGGTAAAGGAAACAGGAGCTCGAAGGCAAAGCATTCAAAAATCAAAGTCCAATATGCGAGTACGACACTTTGAAACACTGTTCTGGGACGTGAGTGACGTTGCATTCATATTCGTATTCATATTCCAAAAGGAGGGGGGTTAGGTCAGGTTAGGTTAGGTTAAGTTAGCTTAGGTTAGGTTAGATGTCAGGTTAGGCTAACCTAACCTAAGCTAACCCAACCTAACCTGACCTAACCCCCCTCCTTTAGGAATATGAATTTGAATATGAATGCAACGTCACTCACGTTGTTCTATGGGTAACACTTCAAAACCTGTCTACATTGGATTCGCAATTGTACGGACATAAGGATATGCTTTCTTTGGTTTGGAGTTGGGCACGAAGGTTAGGTTAGGTTATGGCCGCCAGAGAGAGAGAGAGAGAGAGAGAGAGAGAGAGAGAGAGAGAGAGAGAGAGAGAGAGAGAGAGAGACAGAGAGAGACAGAGAGAGACAGAGAGAGACAGAGAGACAGAGAGAGACAGAGAGAGACAGCGAGAACACGAGAGACAGCAGAGACAGCGAGAGAGAGGGAGGGAGGGAGGAGAGGGAACCGTTTGTTGCGAATCCGGCTGGCGATTTTGGGTAATGACCAACGAGTACGACAAACGGAAAGCAGGCAGAA
>JASGXE010018747.1:0-17253 GCA_030068105.1 Sinentomon sp. SZTP_YWyxl
CCGGACAGCCAGAAGATTATCGGTGCCGTCATACCAACCATCACCACGTTCCCATGGAAGCTGTCAAAAAAATGGACTGCCACATTCAGCGCATAACTAGAGCCAGGAGAAACTTCGATTTCTGACTAAGAATGTCAGTGCATAAAATGTGGGATGAGCAGGTACGTATTTGCAAATACACAAGCCCAACAAAATGGCAAAACCGGGTTGTGACCAAGGTGCCATTTGCAGGAAGTGCTGGGATTAGTGACTCAAATGTGAAATAGGCCTATGTCAGTCGTCACGCTGCTGGCATCACCACCATATCCCTACGTGGGACAAAAGCCCTGGACATCGCTGCCAATTTGAGATCAAAGGAAGTTTGCAAGGCAGTGGGGCCCATCCGCAACATTTTGTCCATGCAAGGTCGAACGATATGTCATGCGGAACCTCACCTCGCATTGCTGCTCGAAATGTTCATAAACTGGTGCAAGAAATGAAAGTGGTGTTCCCCCAGGTGAAGGAAATCGTTTCTGGAATTTTGATCAGAGGGGATGTCCGAGTGCAGGCTATTCGAGCAACCAATGCTGCCCTGAATCAGTTTTGCGCTGATAATAAAATACCTTTTCTGGACAGCAACATGGGTTCAGATGTCTGCAGCTGGCAGGGAGTTGTTGAAATACACTTGAACTTTTTCCTCATGCTGCCACAAAATGACATTTGTCAGATTTTGGCCTTAGCCCAAAAACCGACAGGCCCAAAATCCGACGAATTCAAAAACACCCTGCAGTTTTTTATTTGCATTGGTGCAAATGACAAAAATCACCGAGCAACATTCATCTCCTGACATTCGTCGCCTGGCGGTTTCAGTTGCTTGCAGCAATCAGCCTTTCCATTTTCTACCAAACCCAATTTTCAACGAAGTGTGCATTCCCTTCATTCACATCCAGCCGCAACATGACACTCTGCTGGCAATACATGTCCCAGCAGAGCTGCTGTATCTGTGGGCTGCTGTTTCAGTGGAGATGTGATTATCTCAGAGTCAACGGACAACAAAACAAAAAGCTGCAACTAGATTTTTATCCTAAATACAGAAAGAAGGAAAGATGATGATAATGTTTGGTGGAATTTGTTTTTGAGCTACTGGCCTTCAAAGTCGTCGGATCTTTTCCTCATGTTGCATCACTTTGACATGATGCTGACTGAGAACAAATTGACTGATTGGGGTGGGAGTGGTGTCGTTCAAAAGTAAATTTTATAGGCTCTCCGGCCTACATGCTCCACATGTTCCCACACGTTCCATCTGGAGCTAGATGCAGAAGTTCTGGGCAGTCTTGGGTGACATTCCCCACCAGTCGGACCCATGTATACGTATTTTAAGTTACCTACTCTGGCTGAGTTAAATTGTAAAACAATGAAATTGGATTTTGAAGTGTGTGATACTCACACTGAAATTAAAAAAACCGCTTGGAATTTGAAAAAAAATTATCATAGGATCGCAGAGTAATGGCCAATGTTGGTGATTTTGCAAAAACAAAAAATTTGGCATATTTTGCATCGGTTGTCTAAAAATCCCCACCATCACCCAAAATCCCCACCAGATCTAGCAAAGATAGAGCTTATTACGAGTTGCAAAAATATGTCCTTTTATTCACTTCTTCCAGGAACTGTTAGGGACTGGAACTCTTTGCCGGTCCGGTACACATCTTCGATGAATGCCGCAACTTGCATGCATTCAGAAAACGTGTTATGACTCATTTTTCCACCAGCATCCCATCTATTTCATGAAATGATGACAACTCCTTACAAAATCATAGCCTGCTGAAATTGTCCATTATTGTACTGTTGTGTGGCAAATTTGGCCATCCGGGGACAGATGTCTGCTCGACATGAGAGAAGTTACGAGTGCTAGATCGCTGCTGAGAAAAATGCAGGGGCAAAGACTACTTCCAAAATTAAGAAAAAGTTGCAGCTTTGGTGAGCTAAGGTCTTCCACAACAGCATGAAAATTGCCTGAGCAGCCAGCAAAGGCAGTGTTGAAATACTTGCTGCCCTTTTGACTTCAAGCAGAATCACGCATTCCCTGTAATTCGCATCAGTAAACAGTACTTTGTCCGTCAAATGTGGTAACATTTTCGGCATAAACAGGGTATCAGTTGGAAGCGCTTTTCACTATGCCTACAACTAATTTTACGCCAAAAAGGTACCAAACGAAGTGGTGTCACGGACGCGTGTACATCTCAGAACAGAAAAAAAAACATGGTGCAGTTCTTCCTTACTTTAGCACCGGTTGGTCGGTTTGAATTCATCAGGCACATGTCCCCGGTACGTGGCCACTCCAACTTGCCCCCTGACCATGATTTTGTGCAAGTTGGCTGCCAAAGAAGAAAGTGGATACCCTTATGATCTAGTCACTGGATAAAGCAAAAGACGGTTGTTGATGATATTGTCGAATGATCTTTTGATTAGAGGCATGAAACGAGACACATTCCGACGGTTTCTGAAAACTGTTGGTGTCGTTTCTCCAAAGCAATAATGGTGTAGTTTTTCCAAAGCAATCATGTTTACCAACAAATAAGACAACAAACCACTCTCTGTGCAGAGTACTCCTCAAGATGAGCACAGAACAGAACTCCATCTTCTCTGGATGTTCCTGATTGACCCATGTCGTTTCAGTTTGAGCATTCTTCATTCCAAAGAGAATGGAAAAAACATGTAGCTAAGTGAGAAAGCAGTGCTCAAAAGATTGTGGACGAGTGATCAACTTTCATTGGCAATAAAAATTGCTAAAAAGAAATAAAAAATTTGTTTCTTCCTCCGACGACTCCCATCCTACAGGGCGATCCAAAAAAAGTAAAGTGAAACTTGTGCATGCTGATGTGTTTTTTCGCTGCGCTGGGTAACCGCAGAGCAAACGTGACGGTTGCTGCTTACAGATGTCAGGATTTCGAGCCATTTCTGGTTGAACTGTCCCTAGTCTGCCAGAAGCTTGGCCTGAGAGCAGCAATAGTTTCAGCAAGATGGGGCCCCGTCGCATATCGGCCACGGCAATTTGCAGTTCCTGCCCCATGAATTCCCAAACCGGCTGATTTCGCACAACTCCACTTTCCCTTTTCCAACTAACAGCTCCCAGTCCCGGCCGAACCCCAGCAGATTTCTTCCTTTGGGGATGTCTCAAGGAAGCAGCAAAGCAGCATATCGTCCTCCCGGCATGCCAGAATCCAGGGCCGACCTTCGCCAAAGAATCATCGTTGTAATTCGGACCATTCCTCGGGAAACCTTCGCTGATGTGTTCCGCAACCTACGCCGATAGCTGGAGGCATGCACAGACCTTCAGTGCAGCCACTTCGAACACCGCATGCCTCCACATCCATGACAGTCGCCCGCCGAACATGCCAACAATAAGATCAGGCAAAGTAAGGTCACTATACTTTTTTGGATCACCCTGTATTTCTATAAGTTCTAGGTCTTTACGAGTAGGCAAATCCATTCAACAGCAATTTTGTCTACCAAATCATAACCACATGCCATCAAAGTGAACAAAAAAGTGCATCCAACCATGTATCACGATGAATCGCCATGAGAAAAGTATGCACCCACTCAGGTGAATAGGTAGGGTCAGATGGGGTAACGGTGAACGGTTTTCCTTTCTTTTTTTTTCAACCGTTGCTGTGAACAGTGTAACTACTCAAACCTCACATAGTTTGAGTTGTAGCATCAATGGACCTTTCTTTCTCTATACCCAGCATTCGTTTTTTGTTAGAATCATTCCCCTATATTTTGGAGGTCATTCACTATTGCCCCCAAAAAAGTTCACCATCACCCGATTTCTGGGGTAATGGTGAACATAGGTGTTTTCTGCAACAAGATTAAATGAAAGCTGAAATGGGGCAGATGTGTTCAAAAGACCTCTTTTTATATCAGTTTGCAGATACCAAAGACTCTACAACCATTTTCTCATCATGGCCCACCATTTTGTTTTAAAATGGGGTAATGGTGAATGTGCTCCCTTTATCTGTGGTTTTTATACGGGGCAAAATAGAATGAAAACCAAAATGGATCACAATTGAAGGTAAATCTTGCTAAGATATCTTAATTGTGACAGTAGCCAATGTAGAAGTGGTATGAAATAACATTTTCATTACCTCATCCCTCATATTTAGGAATTATCAACAAAAATTTGATGAATGCAAATTCGGCAGTACGGAAGGCCAACTTTGGGTAGATATGATGGCCCTAACTTCCATGATATGGAATCAATACCTAATAGGACCAATTCTGCAAGGTCACCTAGACTTGAAAGGAACCAGCATTCACATTTACCCCGTGTTTCATGTTCACGCTTACCCCTTTTTTGTTTCAAACAAGGGTCAATTGTGAACGGATTGTTGTGTCAACATGTGCTGCCAGAAAGTAATTTGTTTCATGTCCCAGGGTAGAACAACAATTTTTCAGCAAATTAGAAAAACCTGTGCAAAAAATAGCAACCTTTTCTTGCATTTTTGCACCCTTTCACACAGGCGGAAAAGTTTTACGGGAAGTTTTTTTTTCAACTCTTTGACTTTGAGTCAATACTTTCCATAAAAAGCTGCCTCTGATTCAAGTGATATTTTGCATGCAGGTGGAAAATAGGTCCATTTAACTATTAGAATATCCAAACCAGCCAAAAATGGAATAGTTTTGACACAGCAGAGGTTCTTCACTCTTACCCCAGATTCACCATTACCCCATCTGACCCTACTGCGAAAAGAACTTAGCAGGAGCAAGTAAGTACACCAGGGTTGGGCAAAGGGGGGGGGTGGTAGGGGGGATTAACCCCCTGGCCTTCGGCCGAGGCTACCCCCCAGCCTTTTTCCGATGGTACCCTTGGCCGAAGGCCAAGGGCACCATCGGAAAGAGGTGGGAAAAGAGTCCTGGTGTGTGCAGGGCACACACAGGTCTTCAATAGGTAGCAACATTGTTCCTTCTGTACTTTCTGTTTTGATTCCCTGCTGGAAAAAGGCTAGGGGGGGTAGGCGAGGTTACCCCCCTACCTCCCCCCCCCCCTAGAATGTTGCTATTGAAGTCCTTCCTGGTAACACACCAGGAAGGACTTCAATAGCATCATTGTGTTTCTTTTGTACCCACTTCCTTTTTGATTCCCCTGCCGGAAAAAGGCCAGGGGGGTAACCTCGGCCTTTGGCTTAGGTTACCCCCCTAGCCTTTTTCCAAGGGTACCTTTGGCCAAAGTCCTCGTGTGTGTCCTGCACACACCAGGAAGGACTTCAATACCTATATAGCAACATTCTGTTTCTTTTGTACTTCCTGTTTTGATTCCCCTGCCGGAAAAAGGCTAGGGGGGGTAACCTCGACCTTCGGCCGATGTTACCCCCCTAGCCTTTTATCGAGGGGACCCTTGGCCGAAGTCCTGGTGTGTGACCTGCTCACCCCAGGACTTCAATAGCAACATTCTGTTTCTTTTGTACTTTCTGTTTTGATTTGCAGAAAATGGTAAAATAAAAAAAAACTCATCCAGAAAGTCGTGTCTGACAGTTTTTTCCTTGCTCCATCAATTGCGACTGCAAACCCTCCTAAGAAAAAAAGGGCATGAAATGTCGTAAAATGGCATCTGAGGACCCTTAATTTATCAAAAAAAGCTTCAGCTTTTGGGGGACGCTGTCCCCCAAACCCCCTGCCGGGGGTGCTGCCCCCTGGACGCCCGCTGGGGGGCTGCCGCCCCCCAGACCCCCTGCATTTTCGGTGCCCTGCCCCCCCCGTCGTAAACCTCTTTACCCCCTCTAAGGTACCCTACCTTGCCCATCCCTGAAGTGCTCTCAATATTATTCACTCTCATATATTACTCCCGTTCTTGACTGCTCACCATTTTTCAAACTGGTGTCTAAACTGGATTCCCTTTCATCACAGACACAGTCGAGCAAATTCCAGTTACACAACTGCATACAAGTGTTTCGGTTTCAAAATATCACATTCCCGTGCATCCCTTTATCTACTTTTGGCATGACACTTTCTTTCGTCTGGATGCACTCTATCAGTCCCCATTTCCACTGGAAGATCAAGTGACTTGAAGTTTAAGTCACTTCGACGAGTTTAAGTGATCAGCTGATTACTTAAAGCATGAAGTTAGGAGATGAAGTGTCTTCATCTGTTTTGTCATTTCCATTGGCACTTTCGGATTAAGTAACTGGATCTTTGTTGTGCAGATTTATGAATCGTCTTTTTTCTCTATTCCCTCCAGGATTAGGTACTAAAATTATTGGTTGTTAGAACGCATTCAGATGAATTCGGAGTTTATTGCTGGCATTGTGGGTCAGCTTGCAATTATGGCCCACTGTGATCAGGAAATAAGTTCATCACAGCAAGAGGCTGCTGCTGCTTTTCAAAAAGCACGGCGTAACAGGCGGCTGGCTTTAAAATGATGGTTATTATTGCGGCAAGCTACCAGAGGCAAAACCAGTACCAGATTCATGCGGGTTAAACCACGCTCTGATGAATGGTGGATTACAGTCGTACCGAAAATGTTGGAGAGCGACTGGAACTCCAATTTTCGTTTGCCACGCGCAGCTGTTGCAGAGCTACTTCAGGATTTAGCATGTCGATTAGCGAAGCATGACACTAACTTTCGAAAGGCAGTTCCTCCCTACAAGCAGATTGCAATTGCACTCTACTGGCTAGCCAGTTCCTGTGAATACCGTACCATAGGCACCTGTTTGGGGTTGCAAGCCCCACTGTCTGCAAGATTGTTCGGAAATTCTGTCAAGCAGTGATTGGCCAATAAACGAGGGCTGGTCAAGTTCTGATTGCACTTGCCAAGTTAATGTTTTGTGATTTCATTGAAACTTGTTTCACTTTGATGCCTGTTGTGTTTTTGCCTTCCCCTTCAAAGCACTTTGCATTTCTAAAAGGGGTATTTTTTCTGTGGTAATTTTTCTGCGGTAGTTCCACGGTCAGAAAAATGTCAATTCTGCAAAACAATGCTCAGGAAGGCACCAACCAAGAGACTGTTCAGGCTGCAAATGACAGCAAGTTTTGTAATTCTGCAGCATCCTCCCAATTTCCTTCACTTGGGACCTTTGGAATAGCCTAATACCCCTTTTCCTTCCCTGAAGTGGCAACTCCAGGGAAGGAAGTTTTCAAGTGATTCAAGAGCTGAAAAAGCAGTGAAAATTGGTTTTCTGGAAAGGAACAGAAAGCATTACAATAAGGACTCCTGCAGCTCTTCCACCAATAGCAGAAAGGTGTAATTTTGCAAGGAGAGTACAATGATAATGAGTAATCACTGTTCCAAAAATCAAGTGTGTGGCATTTCATTTTCTTTGCAAGTGCAATCGAAACTTGACCTTCCCTCGTAGAAACAAGAAGATCACATTTCCAAGTGAAAGTGACGACATTCAGTCCACGATCCAAGCATTTGAAGTGCAAGGATTTCCACTTTGTCTCGGAGCTGTTGATGGATGCCACATTGAAATCGCTCCTCCGAAAAAACATGCATGTGATTTCTACAGTTTTTTTAAGGGTGAGAGCTTTGCATCTGATTGAGAATCTGCTAGACATTCTCGTGTTATACTGATCAACTCTCCCCATGCCTGCCTGCCCACTAGTCTGTACACCAGATGTGGTAACTGGCTCCTCCCCTTGGACACGGAATTGTAGCCTACAAAATTCAAAAACTGAAGACCCAGTTCACTCGGACCATGCTCCTCTGATAGAAGTTATATCCCATCTTTAAAGTTGACCTTTGACCTTTTGCTTGGCCGAAGCCAAGAGCACCATCGGAAAGAGGTGGGAAAAGAGTCCTGGTGTGTGCAGGGCACACACAGGTCTTCAATAGGTAGCAACATTGTTCCTTCTGTACTTTCTGTTTTGATTCCTTGCTGGAAAAAGGCTAGGGGGGGTAACCTCGCCTTTGGCCGAGGTTACCCCCCCTACCTCCCCCCCCTAGAATGTTGCTATTGAAGTCCTTCCTGGTAACACACCAGGAAGGACTTCAATAGCATCATTGTGTTTCTTTTGTACCCACTTCCTTTTTGATTCCCCTGCCGGAAAAAGGCTAGGGGGGTAACCTCGGCCTTTGGCTTAGGTTACCCCCTAGCCTTTTTCCAAGGGTACCTTTGGCCAAAGTCCTCGTGTGTGTCCTGCACACACCAGGAAGGACTTCAATAGCAAAGCAACATTCTGTTTCTTTTGTACTTTCTGTTTTGATTCCCCTGCCGGAAAAAGGCTAGGGGGGGTAACCTCGACCTTCGGCCGATGTTACCCCCCTAGCCTTTTATCGAGGGGACCCTTGGCCGAAGTCCTGGTGTGTGACCTGCTCACCCCAGGACTTCAATAGCAACATTCTGTTTCTTTTGTACTTTCTGTTTTGATTTGCAGAAAATGGTAAAATAAAAAAAAACTCATCCAGAAAGTCGTGTCTGACAGTTTTTTCCTTGCTCCATCAATTGCGACTGCAAACCCTCCTAAGAAAAAAAGGGCATGAAATGTCGTAAAATGGCATCTGAGGACCCCTAATTTATCAAAAAAGCTTCAGCTTTTGGGGGATGCTGTCCCCCAAACCCCCTGCCGGGGGTGCTGCCCCTGGACGCCCGCTGGGGGGCTGCCGCCCCCCAGACCCCCTGCATTTTCGGTGCCCTGCCCCCCCCCCGTCGTAAACCTCTTTACCCCCCTCTAAGGTACCCTACCTTGCCCATCCCTGAAGTGCTCTCAATATTATTCACTCTCATATATTACTCCCGTTCTTGACTGCTCACCATTTTTCAAACTGGTGTCTAAACTGGATTCCCTTTCATCACAGACACAGTCGAGCAAATTCCAGTTACACAACTGCATACAAGTGTTTCGGTTTCAAAATATCACATTCCCGTGCATCCCTTTATCTACTTTTGGCATGACACTTTCTTTCGTCTGGATGCACTCTATCAGTCCCCATTTCCACTGGAAGATCAAGTGACTTGAAGTTTAAGTCACTTCGACGAGTTTAAGTGATCAGCTGATTACTTAAAGCATGAAGTTAGGAGATGAAGTGTCTTCATCTGTTTTGTCATTTCCATTGGCACTTTCGGATTAAGTGACTGGATCTTTGTTGTGCAGATTTATGAATGTCTTTTTTCTCTATTCCCTCCAGGATTACCTACTAAAATTGGTTGTTAGAACGCATTCAGATGAATTCGGAGTTTATTGCTGGCATTGTGGGTCAGCTTGCAATTATGGCCCACTGTGATCAGGAAATAAGTTCATCACAGCAAGAGGCTGCTGCTGCTTTTCAAAAAGCACGGCGTAACAGGTGGCTGGCTTTAAAATGATGGTTATTATTGCAGCAAGCTACCAGAGGCAAAACCAGTACCAGATTCATGCGGATTAAACCACGCTCTGATGAATGGTGGCTTACAGACGTACCGAAAATGTTGGAGAGCGACTGGAACTCCAATTTTCGTTTGCCACGCGCAGCTGTTGCAGAGCTACTTCAGGATTTAGCATGTCGATTAGCGAAGCATGACACTAACTTTCGAAAGGCAGTGTCTCCCTACAAGCAGATTGCAATTGCACTCTACTGGCTAGCCAGTTCCTGTGAATACCGTACCATAGGCACCTGTTTGGGGTTGCAAGCCCCACTGTCTGCAAGATTGTTCGGAAATTCTGTCAAGCAGTGATTGGCCAATATACGAGGGCTGGTCAAGTTCTGATTGCACTTGCCTAGTTAATGTTTTGTGATTTCATTGAAACTTGTTTCACTTTGATGCCTGTTGTGTTTTTGCCTTCCCCTTCAAAGCACTTTGCATTTCTAAAAGGGGTATTTTTTCTGTGGTAATTTTTTGCTGCGGTAGTTCCACGGTCAGAAAAGAAAAATGTAATGCCAAAACAATGCTCAGGAAGGCACCAACCAAGAGACTGTTCAGGCTGCAAATGACAGCAAGTTTTGTTTGTAATTCTGCAGCATCCTCCCAATTTCCTTCACTTGGGACCTTTGGAATAGCCTAATACCCCTTTTCTTCCCTGAAGTGGCAACTCCAGGGAAGGAAGTTTTCAAGTGATTCAAGAGCTGAAAAAGCAGTGAGCAGTGGTGAAATTGGTTTTCTGGAAAGGACAAAAAAGCATTAGGACAGAAGGACTCCTGCAGCTGAAAACCAATGAAGACAAGGGGACGGGGAACCAAACCGAGCGGACATAAACGGTAAAAATACACGAGGAACAATCCCAAACGAGCGGACAAACAGTCCACACGGACAAACGTCCACACGGACAACATCCACACGGACAAACAGCCACACGGACAAACGTCCACACGGAAAAAAACGCCACACGGATTTTTGTCCAAACCACCAAGCACCGAACCGGACAAACGTCCACACGTACAAACATCCACACGGACAAACGTCCACACGGACAAACATCCACACGGATTTTGTCCAAACCACCAAGACCGAACCGGACAAACGTCCACACGGACAAAACCACACGGACAATCGTCCACACGGACA
Organism: Sinentomon sp. SZTP_YWyxl; assembly: GCA_030068105.1. Classification (NCBI taxonomy): domain Eukaryota; kingdom Metazoa; phylum Arthropoda; class Protura; order Sinentomata; family Sinentomidae; genus Sinentomon; species Sinentomon sp. SZTP_YWyxl. The sequence goes on from JASGXE010018747.1 coordinate 10,455, forward strand.
ATCGTCCAAACGGCGAACAATTTTGCCCTTAGAACAACCAGGCGGAGGCAAACAGGAAGTTCTCTTTCGCCTTTTGCATGTCAACAGGCATACAAGTTCATTGAAACGTATGAACAGGACTTCCAGGGATATTGATATGGTCTAATGGAAATTATGAAAGGAAGCCCAATTTTCATCTCATGCGGAACGTCCTAAACAGCTGCAATTCGTGTTGGCAACATACATTTTCTTGGATGGATAAGTGACCAGGGAAGTGCCCCACCCATTTTTGCGATAGGGAAATTTGCGTGGTATTTGGCAGGCCTGGTATTTTTTGTTTTCCTTGCATGCTACGATGCATTGACTCAACTTAACAGCGCCCTTTGTGATCTACAGCCAAATCCAGGTAGACAAAAGGGTTGAATTTGATTGGGAAATTACTTGCATGATGTACAGACCACCACCTCTTTCAACTTCTGTTGATGACCGACCTCTCACTCAATCTGCGTTTGTTTTTTTGGGGGGATGCGTCATCCCTGACCAGGTAATCGTATAAAGGATAATGCCATGCATTGCTTCCGTTGGTCATGCAAACTTGGCAAGCTGCTTCAAAAGAGGGACCAAATCGCAAGTCATGTTTGCCGAGACGCAACTTGAAATGGACAACACCGGACATTTTTGCGGCGAATGCGAAAAATGTGCTCTTGAGGTGGTCTTTGTTCCCCGGCACGACTGTGTGGTTTCTCGAAAATGACCCTCGCCCACCTCGGGGAAGAAGAAACCCCAAAGTTTTTGCAAGAACATGATGGTGGCAATGTAGTCTACAGAGCCATTGATCCAAATTTGTAATCAGAATATGGACGAATCTGGGTTTTCTTGAATTGATGTTCTTTTCATGTCACAACTTTCCAATGCAGCTTTTCATGTTACTGAGACGCATTTGCATTTTTGGAAAATGAGGTAGCCATAGTTCAAAAGCGACAACCTGAATGATTTCAAAATCAATGACAGCAGAAAGCCTCGCATGGGTATTTCCCAGTCAATTGGGAATTACCACAACGCACATATGCCAGTTTTGGATAGTCTTGAATTGTGGGAGTCTATATAATTCATCGGACCGGCAGTCACGGTTTTTTTTGCTGCACCCACGACGATAAGCGTGCCGTGAAATCGCGACTGGTGTAATCCTGATTTCTACAAATCCTAACGTCAAAAATTCCGGCCAAAATTCTGGCTGGTAATGTAAATTCTGACGAAAGGTTTCACGATCGGTCGAGATGCACTCACTAAAAAACACTTCTTGAAAATCAGAAAGGACAAAACATCATTTAAAGTCCTCGTTTTCCCCCAGAATAGCGAAATTCGGTTCATACAAAACAAGGGAAATTCAACTATGGGAAAATAAAAATTCAGAGCTATTATCTGTCAATTGACATGTAGATAATCTCTATGCACTGCGTCTTTGAATTGAATTGAATTGAATTGTTTATTTTCGGGGCAACCCCTTATCAATTGAGTACAACAATTTTGTCAACTTCAATCATAAAATAACAACACAAACATTTCAAAAGATTCATCAAAAAGATTTAGCGAGGCGGTTATGAAAGATAGGGACACTGAGGGGAAGATTGAAAGTGGACTCAGGCAACTGGTTCCACTCAGTTACTGTCCTGGCCATGAAGGAATATTTCCCCACATCCCTTTTGAAACTCAACAGCTTTATTTTGTATGGATGATCATTGCGGGAATAATAATTGGGCTGATCTACATAGCCCCAAAAACTCTCCCCACCCTCCAACGTTCGACCAAAAGCAGCAAAGCATTCAACCTGGCAATTTTTCTTCGGATAGCCAGGGTTTTCCAGCCGAGGGAAAGCATCATTTCAGAAACACTGCTCGTGCGCTTGTAGTCGGCCATAACAAAACGCCCGGCGCGGCGCTGGACAGACTCCAAAATGCTGCAGTTGGTTGCAAGAAAAGGATCCCAAGCAGGAGATGCATACTCCATTATTGGGAGAACAAGACTTTTTTTTGCAAGTTCTCGAATTTTTGCAGGGCATTTCCTAAAGTTCCGTTTTATGAAATAAAGGGCGGAATTAGCCTTTGCTGCAGTGCGAGCAAGGTGAGTCTTCAAATATAGTTTACTCTCAAGAACAACCCAAGGTAAGTTATCTCGGAGCATTTTGGCAACGGAAAGCCGCAAAGAGAATATTTGACATCTAGTTGAGACTTCTTGGTGGCAAATGAGATAGTATTACATTTTTGAACACTGATTTCCATGCCCGTAGAAGTACACCACGCGGAGATAGCATCCAAGTCCGCTTGCAAAGCCAGGCAGTCAGGTAAAGAGTCAACTTTAGTGTACAAAAGGCAGTCATCTGCGAAAAAACGAATTTTGCAATTTATAAAACTGGGTAATTCATCAAAAAAATTATAAATAACAACGGCCCTAGGATGCTGCCTTGAGGAACCCCAGAAGTTACTGGACAGGGTCAGACAATTGCCCGTCCACCCGGACCAACTGCACCCTGTTTGGAGATAGCCACCACCCAATTGACAATACAAGGATCAATTTTCAGACTGGCCAGTTTAAAAATGAGCAACTTATGGTCCACTTTATCAAATGCCTTGGCCAAATCGATAGCAACTGCGTCAATTTGAGAGCCAGAGTCCAAAGCTATCGAGACTTCCTGTATAAGGCCCAAGCTGAGTTGTACAAGAGTAGTCAGCCCTGAACCCATGTTGAGCAGGAGAAAGTAAATTCCCAGATTCAAGAAATTCACGGATGCGCACTGCGATCAAAAACTCAAGGATCTTGGAGCATGTACTCAGCAGGCTTATGGGGCGGTAATTTGACGGATCAGATTTTTTACCCTTCTTGAATACTGGCACAATAACTGATCTCTTCCAAGCGGTTGGAATGTCCCCAAAATCTAAGCAAGCTTGGAAAATTAAAGCAAAAATTTGCTGAATACTGAGGGCAACAGCTTTAAAACCTGGCTGTGATAAAGTCATCACCTTCAGAAATTTTTGATTTCATCCTATGAATACGATTAATTATAGATGTTTCGGTAATAATAGGTGCAGAACACAGACAAGGATTACAAACATCATTAAGAGAAGGTACAAGAAATGAGGCTTATTAAACACTTTGGCAAAAGTTGAGTTTAGAAGATTTGCTTTACCAGCAGCATCAGCCACCAGAGAGGCTGGGTCCTCATTATTACTGTCAAGGAAGGGAGATTTTTTGCGGTGGATTTAACAGTCTTGTTGTAATTCCAAAATTTCCTTAATCCTGCTCTATTTCCTGCAAGGAAGGAGCCAAGATAACTTTCTAATGCAGAATGTTTTTGCGAATTATAGGATTTTAATGCTGATTTATAAGCAGTGGCATAAACGCCTGAAACCCCCTTCGGCGAAAGAGCCTCCTCAGTTTTTTTTTGAAAACCGAAGCTCCTTCGAAAACCAAGGTGGTTTGGGCGTTGAACGCACATTTTTCTTCGGGACACAAATTTCCATTGCCTCTCTAGCAATTTTTGAAAAGGACTCCCAAAGATCATCAATACTAGGCTTGCACCTAGAATGAGCAAGAAAATTGTCAAACTTGGCCAGAAGAAAACTCGACAAAGTGTTAAGGTTTACTTGATCAAAAAGCCAAACAGATTTGACCGGTTGTTTTGTCACGGGCTTTGCAAAGTTGAGTTCCAACAAAACCAGCCTGTGGTCAGAAATGCCTTCTTCAACAGTTGAATTGAGGCAGATTTCTGGCGGTCGGATGAGGGATACATCACGCTCGTTCTTTGCCCGAGTGGGGTAAACAGTGAATTGCTGCAGATTATACTTAGAAGCAAATGAGAGAGCAGACGAATTTAGCTCGAGCCCATAAAGAGGATTTTTCCTACTTTCCATTCTTTCCAATTTATGCTCGGCAAATTTAGATCCCCCAAAACAAGCAGTGGCTTCCGAGCACGTTCCAGAAATTTAAAATTGTTTAAGCAGTCGTCAAGTGCACTAAATATGGCAGAATTGACAGAATGAGGTCGATATATAACAACAAGATAGAAATTGACTGAACCATCAAGAGACGAAATAAGACAAAGAAAAAACTCGTAAATAGGGTGAGCAAAGATAACAGTGCAATTTAAGCTGGGTTTACGGCCACAAAATTCCTCCAGCAATACCACTGAGCGATCTCTTCTATGGACAGTTAGGTCAGATGGGAAAATTTCCGAACCCTTTTTGGAGATAACCAACTTTCAACACCAACGATGACGTCAGCTTTTTGCAACTCAAGCAGAGTATTAAATTGAGCCACCTTATTCTTTAGACTCCGAAAATTAGAAAGGAGGATTTTCAACACCGGCGTTTTTTTGAATTGACTATGGATAGCAGACTTCATTTGGGGAAAAACAGTCGACGCCTCAGCATTTGCCCGTGCACCGGATTCTGCCTTTTCACCTGTATTCTGAGCCCATTTAAGAGAGCTAGGAAGAGATACAACTCTGGAGAAAATGTGTTACGAGACACTCCAGCCGACATTGCAACAACGCTTCATTTGAATCAACGCAAGCAAAATTACGTTCGTTTTGAACAGGGGATTTTTTGTCCAAAATTTCATTGGCACCGGAACCGACTGTTTGCAAGTGCTTGGCCAGCTTCAACAAATTGCCAGAAGCAACATTTAAAGGTCCAGGAGCGTCAATTGCGTCATGGTTGCAGCTTTGAACAGCAGAATTTGTGGTACTGTTGCAGCGCTTTGTCAACGATATAGAAGGTCTGCGTTTTTATGCCCGGAAGTGAGAAAGGTGACCATTGGCCATTTTAAATTTCGACCTGACCATTTTTTTTTTTGAAAACCCAAAGAAGTCATTATTTCCAGCGTAACCCTCTCGATGCAATTATTTAGTATTTTCCCCGGAAGTGCTATACGATAATAGGATTGATTAATATTTTTTCCGCCAGCAATAAAATACTTCGTATAGAAAATTCTTTTTCGTACATACATATCTATATTGAAATTATGATTGAGAAACTTCAAAGAAATGATTTTGGATAACCCCGTCGCCCGGCAAATGGCAGGAGTAACTCGTCTCCATGAAAAACAGATCCTTCCGTTTTGGGATAAAATCTCTCACTGTCACCTGGTGCCAGGGGCAAATCCATGGAAATCTGTAACTCTTGCCGTAGCATACGCTTTACACAAACAACAACAGTCTGAAGATGATCTTGCCTGGACTAAAAAGAAAGGTTATATGCTGGACTCTGGCATTGCAGAACCTTTATGCTTTCAAAATGTACTCTGGTTTATTCCCTATGGGCATCTGCAGCAGGCAGCCTATGCCCAATCTGAACCTGAAATCTGTAGGAAAATAGCCCCACAAGAGAATATTGAAAACTAGGAAATAGCAGGGGTTGTCAAGTGACTTTTGGGAAACCCTGTATATGATATACCACACCGGTTTTTTTGCGACCACGATGTTATTGAATCACATAAACTTTGTTATCATTTTTGTCCAGAAAAACTTTGGGCTTGCTTCTCTGTCAGCAGCCGCCTTTTTCATGTGAAAAAATTGCATCTCCTTTCAGTAAACGAGAAAACGCACCTTTTCAACAGAACAAGCACAGGCAGGCGTTTATACCAATTGGTATTTAATCCGATTAAGATTATACCAGTCAGGATGTGGCCAAACAGTCACACGGAGAAATAGACACGAGCAATTTTGCCCTGACACAGAACCGGACAAACGTCCACACGGACAAACAGCCACACGGATTTTTGTCCACAGAACCCAGCATCGAACCGGACAAACGTCCACACGGACAAACATCCACACGGACAAACGTCCACACGGAAAAACAGCCACACGGATTTTTGTCCACAGAAGCCAGCACCGAACCGGACAAACGTCCACACGGACAAACAGCCACACGGACAAACGTCCACACGGACGAACGTCCACACGGACAAACGTCCACACTTTTTGGACAATTTTCCGTGTGGACGTTTGTCCGTGTGGACGTTTGTCCATCGCCCCGATTCCAGATGATGCAATAGAAAAGCATCACAACAAAATTGGATAATTTTCATTTTACAATTTATGTTATTCACACGAAGATCATCTCGCTTCTTCTGGAATTGAGATGAGAAAAGAGGATTTCGAGTGAAGACACCATGTGCAAGTTGCCCATCTTCTCTTCAAACGAAAGAAGATTAGGAACAGGAACACTCCCATTTTCACCGTAAGATGCTTTCTTTCTTTGATGACCACTGTTTTCATTTTCCTCCTCTCTAATTGATTTCATCCACTCTAAATTAATCATGAGATAAAATTGTCTACGAGTTTGGACTTCAGATGGGGCACTGTACGAAGTATGGACTCACAGATCGTTGGTGACCCCAAGTATGAGAGAAGGGTTTCGGAGGGGTTGCAGTTCGCAATATCTGCCGACATCTGAAAAAAGCTGAACTGGACGAGTTTTCACACACGCTCAAGCGGCCAAAGTGGAATAGGAAGATGAGTTCGATGCAGGTAGGATATGATTGGTTAGGATAGGTTAGGTATTGTGATCTAACCCAACCTTTACTAGCTTTAAGTATATTACAGAGTAATGGTGATAACTCGTCCAGTCCAATGCCGGCAGGTATTCCGAACTGTTACCTTCGGATGTTTAACAAGTGGAGGTTGGAAGGTAGAAACAATTGGTCAGCCAATTTTTTGTTAGAGAATCCCCAGAGTTCTGACTGTCAATGGAACGAAGGAATGAACCAGTAAAAACCTCCGACCTAACACCATTCAACCTGCTGAATCACGTTCTGAATC
>JASGXE010018750.1:0-10128 GCA_030068105.1 Sinentomon sp. SZTP_YWyxl
ACAAACACATGAACACTGTAAATAAAAAAGAACGCCTGTTAAAAACAGAGAGTCTGGAATCCATGGATTCCAGAGCTTCTGTAAATTTACAAAACAGACAGTATGTTATGTCAAAGACTTTTTCTGTGGTTTAACTAATTTCATGTTGTTGACAAAACCAGATTGTAAACGAACAATAACACGGAGCTCATCAAAAGTCCTCGAACATAGGCGCTATTTTAAAGTGCTGGTTAACACATGGGCCATATAATTTCAACAGGGCTTGGTGCAACCTCACGCCTCACACGAGTGTCATGGTGTTTCGCGGCGCAAGCTGCTATTGATTAAAAATGGCGCCTGAGTTAATAATGAACTCCTGTGTTCGAAGACTTTTGATAAGTGCGGATATCTGTCACTTGACAGAGCACTCTGTAAAATAACAAAGACATGCGTGTTTGCTTATAAGAATGATCTGTTATTATAGTCAACAACAGGAATTGGGTTTAATCTAGAATCCAATCCCTCACCGGTTTCCAATGAAGGCCTATTTTAAACAGTAAATGCATTAAAGCAACACTGCGATCTTATGCCAGTCATTTCTTGTCATGTTAACACGAGAAAATGCACCCGATTTTTATTCTTAAACATAAACCCCAACGAATTTCCACCAATTGGAATCTGCGCAAGGGCGCGTTAAAGCCTCACGTGTATCCCGATTGTGGACCAATTCCTCGTTTTTTTTTTATTCCTGAACAGCTGATTTAAACATGTGTGTTTTAGAGTATGAAGTGTGAAAATGGATGGTTTCGGACCTTTCATCTATTAACACTTGCACATCTGCATCAGCCACGAACAGCCTAACCAGTTGGAAGTTTATTGGATTCAGCCAGGCCGGCCGTTTTTGGCTTTCGACTGAGTCCAAACTTCCAACGTTATCGGCTGTTTGTGGCTGACGCAGGCGTGCACGTTGATTCCGAAGTGATCCTTTTTGGGTGGCCGCGTGTGATGTTTAATGCATTTATAAACATTTTTGGAGCACACTTTGATTACGAGTATATGCGAATGTGAATTTGAGTAGAATCCAACCCATTGTTTACTTGGATATGGCGACCTTTATCAGTTCGTCAGGACAGAGAGTTTTGTCAGTTCGTGGACAGTGAGGATTGGGGTGATGTCAGATTTGGTAAGATTTAATTGAAAAAGGAAAGGCATAACGTAAATCACATCCAGGTACGGATAGAAAATAAATTTTGTTTGGTTTTGGCTTTTATGCGCGATTTGGTCTTCCTGCATTTTTGAACCATAGCCTGTGAGCTTTTTTGAACCAGCCGAATAGCTTGCTTTCGGCTTTGGACAAAAACTGCCTTAAAGATGATAAAGAGCAGAAAATTTTATGCCCGAGATTACAAACCGGCAGACGTGTGGCAGCCAGGTGGGGCCACTGAACCTGCAATTATGCATTTTTCACGAGCATGGAAGAATGACAATCCCATCAGCCGGGCCCTCCGGTGCCAGAAAGGCGATGACACGGACCTGTGCTTGTGTCGGACACAACAGTTGCTTTCTCTATTCTATAATTTCGGTCGTATGCACCAAAGCCACTATCCCTAACCCTAACCGGACCCTATAAGCTTCAAAAAAGTCAATGCCACATTCAGATGCAACTTTCTCAACAATGGAAACGGAATACTGTTGTGCATAGAAATTAAATTTTCCAGCAGACTTATACGCAAAAAATTTACTGTTTTGAATTCTGCTGGAAATTCTGATTTCTATGCAAAATAGTATTCCTTCTCTATCGTTGAGAAAAGTGCATCTGAATGTGGAATTGACTTGTTTCAAGCTTAGAGTTCGGGTCATTGGCTTTGGTGCACACGACCGATAGCCTATTTTGGCTATGGCACAACTGCCAATCGAAAGGGCTCGCGAAGCAGCGGATTTCTGCATGCTGTGCAAGAGTATCGCCAACGAAAGTTGGGTGCCAATTTCCTGCATGCGGCAAAATGACATTGCTGGGAAAAGAAGCAGCTCAATGATAAAAAGGAAGCGATGCATGCGGCAGATTTTTTTCGATAGCGACAGACGAACCTGACTTGGTCAAATTACAGACTGCTTCAGAAAAGCCTTGCAAAAATGTACACATTGAATGTCCTGACCAAACAAAATTAATTTTCTATCCGTACACTTGGTAACGCCAAATGTAGCTGTTTATTGTGAAGTAGGCCTATTACCGATATTTCCACGTTTTTACAAGGGATGCCATGGCTTAACCACAAACGCCATTTTCGGCAATGTTTCTCAAGAGTCTGCGATATTTCGCGATGTGCAGAATAAAATGAAGCAAGTTGTGCATTTTTCGATGTTTAGACGTGAATTTCTCTGCACAACTATCGGCTTTCACAGACGCGTGCAGCAATTAAATTGAATGAGTCTGCAAAAGTCCCAATGTAGCAGGATCCTCTCCGCTTAATTGGTACACAAAATACGTGCATTTTTGGTTGGAGTGAAAATTTCTCTGCTGACTAGCGATCGCAAACTCTTGGCCAAAAATGCATACCAGAAAAGGACTCGACGAACCGGTAACAGTTCTCTCACTGCTGAAACGTGATTGCAGGGAAGGCTGATTTTGTCCAATCTTCGATGAAGCAACATCGCGATCCTATGTGCCAGTCATTTCTAATGATGTGAACACCATCGATTGAAGCTGTTTTAAGCTTAAATCCAGGCCAAGTTCAACTGATTTCCAATATGCTTTAGAGCGTTAAACCTTCAGGAGCATCCTGATCGTGCACAATCTCCCCATCTTTTCCTCTGCACAGCTGTTTTAAACGTTTGGTTTTTTACGTGCGTCTGCTGTTCTTTGCTGAATCCACATTTCAGCTGATCCAGCCATGGTAGCAGATGTGTATTTATTTCAGATGCAAGGTCAGAAATGATACTGTTTCGGGCGGCTATGTATGATATTTCGTGGAATGAAAAGCTATGTTGACAAACCGTCTTGATTATCTGTGAATTTGTGTGAAATCCAATCCGTACCATCACTGGACATCCTTCGTTGTGAAGACGCACACGTTAATATCTCTTTGGTGGTCCGGGTCGTATTTCTTTGAATCAGCCATAGAATTTATCCCTCTTTTAACATATCACAGTTGATGTTACGAGTTATGATTTCTTCCTATTCGTCGATTCTGTTCTCGCTCCTCCGCCACCGAAGGAAGGTCTTATGTGTCCGATCACCGTGCAAAAGTCGACACACCTGATGAAGTCGAAATTCACACGAGTTATGTGGTTCGTAAAAACACACTCCCAATGAAAGCGCATGAATATGTTATACACACGAATATCAGGGTTATCTATAATGTCATGTACTTCCGGGGGCTACAGAGGTCCCTTTTGGATTGGCCTTAACATACCAACAGTCCATGCACAAGATGCCTCCAGGAAAATGCAGAAATCTAATGTCGCATGCTGTAAGACCGAGGCCCTACACTTCTATGTTACGTTCCATTGTCGTGCAAGAGGCACTTACAATTTTTTTATCCAGAAAAAACCTGGGAGCGAAACCACAAGAGTCGACTTCACCCTCTAACGACAGACCATCGCAGAAATGAGACTGGCAATTGACAAACGCAAGGCTTAAGTGCCCCAGCCGGTCAACTTCAGGCCGCACGCTTCCGCACATAAGCTCCGTCAAGGACTTCCCGTTCAATTTTCCACAGAAAACTCTGGAGAGGAACGTTCAAGCGCCGCCGCCTATGTCAGATCATCCTGCATCAATCCACCCTTACCCATTGAAACATCGAAGAAATAACCATTGCCAATTCAATATTTTATACGTGTAGTATACTATAAAGCGCATTAAAATTCACATGACGATAATGGAAACAAATTATCTCGATATCTGCCTCCCTCCGCACAGCGTCCAAAATCGAATGTCGCATCGTATGTCTAAATCTCCAATTCAAGAGTAGCTGAAAGCAAAGTTTTCAGGCCGCAACGCGAAGACATGGCATCACCACATCACTTCACGAACAGGACATGGTCTTGCATCAGAGGCTCTTAACGTCTTTCACATAGCTTTACGTCATTCTAGATAGTTTGAAAATGTGAAGCCCTTATCAAGGGATTTTCTTCTTTGTTTTTAACTAACAACAAACCACCTGCAAACTCTGGAGCATGCTCGAATTCGAAGTCGACAGTGATAAACTTCATATCTGCTGCGATCTATTTCCAAATCGAGATCAAAACTTTATCATTCTCAACGATTAAGAGATTTTGAAAGCCGATTTCCAGCCCTTAAGCGTGGCCAAACGTCCCGGCATGTTCCATTTTTATCAGGACATGTGAGGCAGAATCTGAAAAAAATATGCTAATTTTTTCTTGGCCAAATAAAGTCTACAGAACCTCACCCATCATGTCAACAAAACAAACAAACTGGAAAGTGTGATGGAAACCTCAAAAACGGCAAAAATGGGGAAACATCCGAAGGCGTTCCTTCTATTCAATGTGATTAGATGCAGATTTGCCGTGTATGATGTGAAAATTCTCCTCGTGGTCCACTCTTTAGGTGACCCTAAACCTTTATCGATTAAAATCGATCCTTCACCTAGGCATACCCTAATCCCCAAACTTATGTTGTGGTACAGATTTCAAACATTGCCTTCGTTTTGCTCTAGGATGAGCGGTTTCGGAGATACGGAGGAATTTAGAAAAAAATGCATCGCTCTGAGACGTGCACTGAGACTGCATAACGTTCAAAAGAAGAAATGAAGGAACAGACAGTGCTTCATTTAACATGGTGTTAAATGGGAGCAGAAATGAGACCAAAATGTGTGATGATGGATTGCGGCGTTTAAAGGGGGTGTGTGCATTGAAAGACATGCAAGGGCGGACCGCGGTGCGATGTCCACAGAAAGTGAAATTTCTCCTGACCAAAGCGACGATTTTTGATATGGCTTTCGATGGTGCAAAGCTTAAAAAATGAGCGAAAAAAAATTCAACACAAATGATGATCCCAACCTTTCGTCGGGTAAAACTCTTAAACCATTTGAGGAACAAAAGTTGCTCAAGTTTCGGTGTTATGAAATTCCGAATTCCTGACATGTATTTTCAAAGATTGTGCACTTTTTTTCGTTACAACATGGTTTCGACCTGCGGAAGAGTTGTAGAGGAAGCCTGCCACTTTCCATAAATACCAAAATCATTGAATCTGAACACCATTTGACAATTTTATGACCAGAAAAAACGAGACATGACAGCATCGTTTTGTATTGAGGTGTCTATATTGTAGGGGTGCCTACATACGAAATAATACCCCAGTATAGGCAGTTAGATCTGTGTTATCATTTATAATGCGCATGTTTAACAACCAATTTAACCGAACACCATTTTGCTTAATATAGAAACGATTGCATAACAGTTTTAGGTATAAAACTGTTTAAAGGCGGTAAAGTTTTCGTTCAATTCTAAGTTTAATCCGACTTCAGAGAATGAGAAGCAGCGCCATTAAAAAACTTAACCTCCCAACTGATGTGTTTGTTGCTGTAACGTTGTTGGTTATGTCATTTTTGATCATTGATATGCCCTACCGAGACGAAGCAATACTTGACGGAATGGAGTTTGATTTCATTGTAGGTACGTTGACCATCTACCAAACTTTTTCTTTCCTTATATGGCACTAAATTGATTCTACATATATGATCAAGAAAAGTGACTGAAGTTGAGAGAGAGGAAAAGAAGAGGTGGAGGTCAATGCCAATCGAGGCATTGTCCTCCAGCTCTGGCACCCGACCACTCCAACACTGCCTCTTTAGGGCAGTGTTGGAGTTGGAGAGGCTGTGTTGGAGAGGTATCTTCTCCACTCCAACACTGCCATTTTTCAGCCTCCATGTCGGATCGAAACGCATCAAGAAGTCGATTCTCTATTTCAGTCTTTTACTCCGTGTGAAGAGTATAGGTGTGCATAGGACGGCAGCGAAAGCTCGCATCTTGTTTCCTTCGATTCACTTCTCAGAGCCCTGGCTTAGAGCATGTCTTCCATAAGGTGTGTCTTGGTAGGATGTGTAGCACTTGACTGCCAGCAACAAGGCAGGTTGTCTGAATTTGCAGCGTGTGTGACCAAACTGGACTTCTATGCTGGAGATCTTATCGACGAAACCTCATGCATGAGATTTCGCACACCTAAATTCTTCTACGACAGGCTTTGGTGCTTTAAAGACTTATGGGGCTGTGGCGGAAGGGATTATGGCAGAAAAACACCATACAAGTAAACAGAGATTTATTCCGGGCAAATATTTTGAAAAATACTGCAATCGTTCCAAGCAACGCTGTAGGATGTTTGCTCGAAGATTTAATTAAACGAAGTAAACCTTCAAAAATCAAAACACCATGCCAAAGTCAAAGTTGATCTGCTCTGAGCAGGTAAAATGGCGTGTTGGAATTTTAGCCGTTTACAGATACATTGCGTGTATAATCTGTGAATTCTTTAAGGGACAGTGAAATTGTTTTGAACGTTATAAATTAATTTTCTCTGAATCCCGAATCAATGACAGACCTATTTCATTACAGTTGGTGGTGGCTCTGCTGGTTGTATCGTTGCCACAAGATTGGCTGAGCTTCTTCCAGATAAGACGGTTCTTCTGGTTGAAGCTGGGAGTACGCCATCTGTTAAAACGATGATACCTTGGATGTATTTGATGGAATTTTCTGATTCAGATTGGAATTACACTCTGGAGCCTCAGGAAAAAGCCATGCAGGGGAGAGAAGCTGATGTAAGTCGAAGATTTGAGAGGATTGTATTTTCATGTATCTAAGTTAAGCAATTGGCATTGTGGGGCATTGGTAATATAAATTGAAATTTGATATGGCCACTGAAGGGACTTGATACTTATCTACTCAAGGGTGCCCATTCAGTCCGTGTTGATATGGCTATTGTGTTCCATTTCTGCGAAGGTGAAATAATTCGACAAAACACACCTTGCATTCAATTTCGAAGATGCATCAGTTTCGTGGATCGATTGGGCCTTCAACCATCCATGGCAACATTTTTTCTCAATATTGGTTCATTAATGGTTGCGGAAGATCTGAAAGTTGATATGCCACTGATAGGTGACTCACTTTTTATTCGAGAGTTCGAATTACAGATTCTCTTGGTACTCACTTTTGTAACGCTTCAATTTCTCTGTAACACCTGGGAGTCTAGAAACCATTAACTGGATTAATTTTTTAAAATCCGGCTGAGTTGGTTTAGGTATTGGTCATGACCTCATGTTTACAGAAGGGTTATTAGTGGGCTAATATGTCCAATTACTGAACCATTTTCAGTTTCACATTTTTAAATTCGATCTCTAACTTGTTCAAGCAACTATCAATTAACTGAAACCTTCACAAATTTATTTCAATAAAGAAAATCAAACCATTAAAATTGTAATTCTTAACCGCACGATGTAAAATGTGTGCCACCTCTGGGGAGTTGTTATTATCGGAGTTTAGGCTTGGTTTCTGTTGACAAACATTGTTGTGCCATTTGCTTATATTTCCATGCTATCACTCTCTCAATTTCTCTCAATCTTAGACGGTCAGATAATAGCAGTCAACGGTGTGTATGCATCACAGTTCTTAGCATTGCGGGAGAATTATGGCAACTATACGGTCACGCCATATGGTAAACAGTGCTGCCTTGTGTGGTGCCCTTGATCGCATACGAAGGTCCGTGCAGCATATTTTTGGAGTCTCAAGAGGATTCCTGGGTTTCTAAATATCCGATAGGCTCCAAGGTCCCAATTTTAATGGATCTTAAAGGTCATTTTCAATGCTTCCCGACCTCCAAGATGTCTTGATTCTGCCACGTTCGTGAAATACACTACCATTGCTAAAATCGAAACATCCCAATCTGTGACGCATGTCCAAAAGATATCTGGCAGCAAGAGGGGGCGAATATGGAGTACATCAAAAGATGACTAACTTCCAGAGCGAGAGCTCTCGAATGCATGATAGCGTAAGGCCTGGAATTCTGAATTGCTGAAATTATAATTTATGCTTTTAATTTACAAATGTCCAATGCATTTCAAAAACGTTGAAATTTAATATCAGCTCGAACACGATCGGTGATAGGAGCAGTTACTATTTTGGATTGAAGAGAATGATTATCGACTAAAATGAGGTCGAAACCGAATGGGTAAAATGGACCTCAAATCTTGCAAACGGGCTCTAAACTGATATGCCAGCAAATTGTCGTGAACACAGCTTACACAATGTCCAAGTGATATTTTTTTAACATAATCCCCTGTCTCCATACCATCGCCGCACAGGCAGCAGATATCCGGACATGACGAAAACAAAGAAAAGATATAGGAGGCATTTACAAAGCTGAGAGTTATTTGAGACTAATCCGAGTTCTTCGGCGAAGAAAAACTATACACGGCGAAAAAGTATCCCAGTTGCCTTTGCCTTGAAACCATGAACTTCAACAAAGATAGGGATTTGAGGACGACAACATTAAAATAAGCATCAGAATATGGAAACTTACGAGTAAAATCGAAAATTAGGCGAGAACGAGACTGATGAGCGCCGACTTTCTCCTATTTTGCCTCTTGCGTTTGAAAGTATTTCCCAAAATTATTCAAACAAGCAGCAACATGTTGTGAATTACCGCCAACACCACACCTTTGATTCTAATTATGCGATCGCCCTGGAGAGTATCGCTGCACTCTCGTTTAGTATCACGTCAAAATACCCGGTCGAAGCATCGACACCTTAGTTGGTTTGCGGACGAATCGATAGTCCTTTTGTACGCATCTAGTTATAAGATTAGGTATTCGTCGCCAACGCAGACGTCGATGCGATTTCCTGAAACACAATGCGTAAGTCATATTCTTGTAGATGAAAGGTCACCATGCGCTTATTAATACATGTAGTTGCGCTTGTAGATGATACCGGTAACAGCTGGATCACCGGTCGAACCAGGCTTGCTGCCAAAATCTCTATCATAAAACAGAAGGAAGGGTCGTCTTTACAGGGCAGGTTTGTTTAGGCGAGCTTGCAAGCCCTTTACTGGTAGCTTCTGCATTCATTGTGTACACGATTGCAGCCGAACGCAACGTCCAATCTTCACCAAATTTGGCAGGAAGTAGTGTCCGGCGAATTTCTTGGATGAGTTCGAAGATGGGCATTTTAGTTCAACCCCTTCGACTGTAAACGGGGTGCGAACCCCCCGATAGAAAAACGTTATTTGCAGCGGCACGCAACGTCCAATTTTAACCAAATTTGGCAGGAAATAGTGTCCGACGAAGATGAGTTCGAAGATGGGTATTTCCGTTCAACCCCTGAGACTGTAAATGGGGTGCGAACCCCCGAAAGAAAAACGTTATTTGCAGAGGTACGCAACGTCCAATTTTAACTAAATTTGGCAGGAAGTAGTGTGCAGCGAATGTCTTGGATGAGTTCGAAGATGGGCATTTTCGTTCAACCCCATTCGACTGGGAATGGGGTGCGAACCCCTCGAACGAAAAACGTTATTTGCAGCGGCACGATACGTCCAATTTTAACCAAATATGACAAGAAGTAGTGTCCGGAAAATATCTGATGGCTGAATTCGGATATTGGAATTTTCGTTCAACTCCTTCGACTATAAATGGGGTGATAACCCCCGAAACAAAAAAGGGATTTGCACCGGAACGCAGGGGCTAAGCCAAATTTGGCACACAGCAAAATCCGGTAAATGTCTAGTCTGGGTACGAAGATAGAAATTTTCGTTCAAACCCTTCGAGTGTTAATGGGGTGCGAACCCCCCGAAACATAAACGTTGGCCAAAATTGACTAAAAACCAAAATTGGCATGAGGAAGTATCCGGCGAATATCTTGGCTGGGTACGAAGTTGGGAATTTTTGCTCAACCTCTTTTGGGTGTAAATGGGGTGCGGACCTCCCGAAACAAAAACGTGAATTAAAGCGGAACGTAATTTAAACCAAAATTGGCATGATGTTGTGTCCGGCAAATATCTTGGCTGAGTGCGCATATGAGAATTTTCGCTCAACCCTTTTGAGTGTAAATTGAGCGCGAACCCCCAGAAACAAAAAAGTGATTTGCAGTGTCCAATTTTACCCAATTTGGCACAAGGTATCCGGTAAATGTCTTGGATGAGTACGAAAA
>JASGXE010018756.1:0-14068 GCA_030068105.1 Sinentomon sp. SZTP_YWyxl
GGAGTTCATTCAACTCTCAGAGGACATCAAGTCTGGAATGGACTGTAGATGTCAAATCTCGATGGTGGTTTACGAATTCGTTGAGGGCGACCAATCGCAGCTGGTCCCGGTGCAATATTTTGACTGACACAAGGCGAACCATTCCCATCGTTGGAGAGCACTGAAAAGGGGAAGTTCTCATCTTTATATCATTTTGTTCATTTTTTGCATCAATTTCTTTCCAGTATTTCTTTATGTCATTATTTCTTTTCTTTTTTCTTCTTTTAAAAAGTTGCCTCTTTTGAAGTTGCTTTTTGCTTCCTTCCTTCATATCGTTTGTTTTTCTCTTTCTTTTATTTTCCTGTTTTAGATTATAGACGAATGTCAAGGTGAACAGTTGGACAAACTGTGGAAAGGGATGTCTGACGAACTCGGGAGATGACAATGAATGAGTGACGGAGGTGTAATGACGATACCTTGCCCGAAAAATGATTGATCTGACGCTTTGCAAGTGATGATGATTTGTGGCAACACAACTGCGGTGTGTGGACTGACCAGGTGGAATGGAGGAGGCTGGATCGTTCCCTTGGAATGGACTGATTCGGTAGAAGGGAAGTTGTTCTCTTTGATTGGTTTGGGTGGAAGGGAAGTTGTTATTTTTGGTTTGTTTTTCTTTTAAGAATTTCTGTCGTTTGTTTCTTCTTTCTAAGGTCTGGCAAATAGAAGCCGGAAACCTTTCTTGAGTCTCAGTCTGTCAATGTCAGTCAATGTCTGTCACAGTAGCTCAGTTGGTGGCGTGTCTGACTCCCAATCCGAAAGTCGTGGGTTCGATTCCCGCAATAGTCGGAATTTGTGGGTTGGGTCGCGCTCCATTCTGGCTGCAGTGACGAAAGGGAGACTTATTGGTGGCGAGTCTTCTTGTCCTTCGGGAGGGACTTCAAGAAGGTGGTCCCGTGTGCAAAAAGATTCACCATGTGCACGTTAAAGAACACTACCCGTCCAATAGTGGCGGCAAGTTACAGAAACATAATAAAGCCACAGACACATACAGGGGTACCGAACACCAGTGTAGGGATGGTGAATGAATGGTATGAATGGCGCCAGTGTGTGATGAGTTTGTGTGCAAGGCGAAAAGTATGAATGGGTTGATGTGGGCGAAGAGAAGCGAGAAGCCCTTGGGGGACACCCCGAAAACCATACACCAGTTTCAGTTTCTCATTCTTCGGTAGACCCAGAACGTGTTGTGATCCGCGTGTGTGCGCTGCGGCGATTTTTTTCGGCACTTTTTTACTGCAATTGCAGTAGCATTCAGCCCGAGTTTGCACATCCCATTTGCACCTCTTCTATGTTCGGTGGACAGTGTGTGCGCTGCAGTGATCGCTTTTTCGCCACTTTTTCCTGCAATTGCCATGAGTTTGCACATCTCGCAGGTATGGAGTTGGCAGGTTTCGTTTTTTTTTTTCAGTTTCCGTAGTACCTATTCCTGCGTGTTTTTTTCAATTTTCTCTTTTTTTCGTTCGCTGTGCAGCATTTTTCCCCGAAAATGTTCGGAGTTCACGAGGCGCTTTTTCGCCAGAAGCAGATAGAGCCCAAATAACAAACAAATTAAAAAAAAAGCCAGCATTTTTCTCGGGTGGGTAGGTTTCCAATTCCATTTGTGCATTTTGGCCCATTTTTAACTTGTTTCTTTCCTATTTGTTCCGAAATATCCAGTTTTTGTACAGATTTTCCGTTTTCCTGGAAAAAGTTCCAGTAATTTTCAAGTGAAATTACATAGGTACGAAGAAAAAACTTGTGTCTGATTGCAAGAGTTTGAAATTTCCAGGGAAAATTCAACGAGGGAATTTTTCCATTGTATGAAAATTCCGAATTTCCCACGAAAACTGCAAAATTATGCAGGCTATCTACCTTTGGTACCTATACCAGCAAAAATCACTTGTGTGTGAAATTTCCTGGGAAATATTTCGGTTCCAAATTTCACGGGATATTTTCCTCACTTCAAACGCAAAAAGTCTGTTCATTTTGAGAATGGTCCGCGCCCTTTTTACAGGCAGGGATGTGCAAATTTGTGCAAGAATCGGAATTCGGAGATTTGGCGGGACATATTTTCGAAACTGTCGGTTTTCATCTCTCAATCGTTTGATAATTCCCCGAAAAAATTCGATCCAAATTTCATTCGATCCAATTGACAGTAGGATCAAGTTACGGCAGGACCAGGTTACGGTAGGACCAGATTACGGTATAGGTCCAGATTACGGTGGGATCAGGTTACGGTATAGGACCAGGTTACGGTATAGGACCAGGTTACGGCAGGACCAGATTACAGAAGGAGCAGATTACGGTAGAACCTGGTTACGGTTGGACTAGGTTACGGTAGAACCAGGTTACGGAGGACTAGATAACGGTAGGTCCAAATTACGATAGGACATGGTTACGGTAGGACCAGGTTATGGTAGGACCAGATTACGTTAGGACCAAGTCACGGGAGATTCAGATTACGGTTGGACTTGGTTGCTAGATTACGACTAGATTACGGTAGGACTAGATTACGGTAGGACCAGATTACGGTTGGACCAGATTACGGTAGGATCTGGTTATGGTTGGACTTGGTTACGGTAGGACCATGTTACGATGGGACTAAAATGAGTATAGGACCAGGTTACGGTAGGACCAGGTAGCAGTTGGTTACGGCAGGACGAGTTCCCACGACCCCTTTCGATCGACATCAACAAAGAATCAGGAGCCAAAACGCCGCAGCAACAAAACGAATTCGTGAAGAATGATTCTGATTTCGTACATGAATATAAAGATTGAATGAAGGCAATTCTTGGATCAATCGTTAGGATTCGTTTGTAGAGAAAAGACGAGTGATTGGCTCAGAATCAAGTTTTCCGGATGGCATTGATGGAGGTAACCAGGTAACCAGGATGGCTGTTGGTGAGAGTATGACAGTTACCTTCTCGTATACGCTCGTATCTTGTTCCTTGCGTTCAGCTGTGAAATTTGATACCTGACTCGCTGTTGGTGTCTATTTATTGGTGTGTTTTGGTAGGTTTTGACAGGTGAAGTCCTTCCAATCTGAGTTGGCGTCTGAGTTGGATGACATGGATGAACTGGGAGCTTGGCATCTGAGCTTCCAGAGCCTGTATTGGTCGTTCCCTGAACTGCAACAGGCAAGCATCTTCGTTTGTCACATGTCATATTTTCAAATCCGCAGCATTTTCAAGTTGGGCATCCCTGAACAAATTTCGGCGCGACGCCAACTCAGAGTGAAAGGACATCATGTGGAACTTCAATTTTTTTCTTCACAGGATTCTTGCAGTGGAAAGTTTGAAGATCTTGGTTTATTGAAAACCCAAAATGGCGATTTTCCCAAAAACAGGTCGGCATTTTGACCAACAACATGCGAAAACAATTATTGTTAGGACCTACTGTCGTTATAATCTTGTACCCCGTCGGTTCGATGGTTGTGTATTGTATTGTTCGGCTTTCCTGAGTTATCTTTAGGAAATAATTAAAATGTTTAATCTTCTCCTTTCTCATTGACAGTGCTTTTTCCATTTCGAGAATTAGTCTGCAATTTAAAATAATAATTGAGATTAAAATAAAAAAAACAGCAACTGGGCAAAAACGAAAAACAAAAAAAAAACTCTTCGAATGCTGCGTCACGTGTCGGTACGAGTTGCTATATCTAAATACTTTATGCATACCAGTAATCCATCAACTATACCCAATCTCTCGTTGCATCATTTGGCCAATTTGTGAAAACGAATTGAAAAGCATATCTCACTAAAGTTTTTGTTCCATAATTCTGTGTGTTTTAATTTGGTTTATACAGTTATAATAATATTCTTTGTAATTATTTTGCATCTGTGTGCGTAAAACAAGAATCATTTATCAAAATTCGGGAAATCGTGCCGTTCAGGAACCTTTCAACCGTTCTATGGGGCCAGTACAAATTCAGGCCGGAAACAGACGCTGATTACCGTTTTATCATTCCCTGTGAATGCAATCACCATTAACTGAAATAATAAAAATCATGTTAAAAAATTAGTACACCATTCCAAAGTTGGACTGAATTTTTTTGGCGATAGTTTCTACATATTTTTTTATCATTCAACACGTGCCACTGAAATACGTTTTGAGCGCGGCGCCGATATACTTATAAACAATTGAACATATGAGAGTATACTGGCGGCGGAAAAAGATTACCCATACATGTGAAAAATTTCCATTCTTGATATTTTGGCAAAAACTCCATGTTGTAGAAATAAAAGATCCTCTTTCATCACTTATGTCAAAATCTGACACCTCTGGAAAGCTCCGTTGCAATTTGGCGCTTTAATTTCTGCCAAATGCATAAGAGTAAAAAGAAAGGAAAAAAAGTTTCGGAGGCAACAGTTAGATGGGAAAAACACATGTATGAGTAATCTTTTTCCGCCGCCACTATACACCGAGCAGATGGGCTATGCTCTTGAAGTCACAGCACAAAATGAGTTTTAGATTCCTGAGGTTTTCGCCGCTGCATATAGGCCTATACTCATAAATTCCTTTGGTATGTTTGACTGGCACGCACTCTAAATTGATGTCCCTGGTTTATGGCATCACAAACACTTGATATCAAAATGTAACAAGTTATCATGTTAAATGTCAAACTGTCGATGTTATCACATGTGTTTACTTTAAAAGACGTTGATGAACAAATACCAAAGACGTTGATGAATAAATTTCCCAAAAGTGTAAAAAACTATTTTTGTTATTTTAAGCATATCACGCGTACATGATGTTAGCGCGGATATTTACCCGCAGATTTAGACCCGCATAAAGCAATTATACCGTCAAAGGTCAAGGAGAAGGAATATGACCATATCCGACATTGCATAGAAGTCAACATTAAAAGCGCTCTGAACAGCATAAAATTGACACTCCTCAGCCATTTCCGTTTCGGCATCGGGCATGGGGAGAAAAATCGAAGCCACAGATGCGTGCAAAGCAACAAAACGGAAATTGAAAGGAGTTTGAAAGCCATCAATTGCGGTCGTTGTGTCAATTCATCAATTATCGTCTTCTTCCACTTCCGAAAGAAGACTGTTGCTCAGGTGAAATTGCGTTCAACTTCCACCAACTCGGAAAATATTTTACTTAACGTTGTTTGCAAAAAATTGCAACGAAAAAATGCAGCAAAAAACTGCAAAATAACGTACAATGTTTATTTTATTTTTTTATTAAAAAAAGTTTTTTGAAATTTATTTATGATTGGAACAATTTTCCACTCCCTATTTCTTTTTCCCGGAGGCCTTTTCACCGGGTGAAATTTGAAGAGGATTCCATTTTGCCCATGAAATTTGAGGGGGGTTCCGTATTCAGCGGTGAAATTTGAGTAGGATTCCATGTTTTATAGGTATACCCGTGAAATTTGAGGGGGTTCCATATTTTCCTGTGATATTATTTGAGAGTGATCCATGTTTGCCGGTGAATATCGAAGGGTTCCCATGTTCACCGGTGAAATTTTTGGGGATTCCGCATAATCACCGGTGAATATTGCGGGGGTTTCAGATTTCTGTGAATTTTGAAGGGGATTCCACAATTTATAGGCAAAAAAATGGATGGGCTTCAGATACACCCACAGCTATATCAATAGAAGATTCAACATCTGGACCACACCTTTCGCTATTGCCACATAGAGCAGCACTTGCGTATATCCTTCTTTAATTTGGTGAATACCGAGTTGCACTGAATTCGTTTGCATGAGTAATTTTTCGATTTTTTCCACCTTCTATCATCTCTTATACCATTTATCACTCACTCTTGCATTATATGCAACGAACTAAAATTTGATTTTCAACATTTAGATACTAACCGTATCGTCTACGGGGATGGAGACATCTATTATTGGTAACGAAATGTTTGGCACCATTACAAGTTTTCCTCCCACCACCTTGGCCCTCAACGTGAAGTCATGACTTTCGATTTCGGCTGCAAAACATTCAGGCCATGAAAGTTGAGACAAGGGGATCAATAATTGGAGTTAATGGAGGGCAGTAGGTTATAATTTTCAAGAATAAATTTGTAGTGTCGGAAGGGGACGGGGGACTGGGATAGAACGGACTGAAGCAGAATGGGACTGAGGCAGAATTTTTTTGTCGGCCTCTGTCCACTTCTGCCCCAGTCGCATTCTGCCTCTGTCGCATTCTGCCTCTGTCGCATTCTGCCTCAGTCCCATTCTACCCCAGTCCCATTCTGCCTCAGTCCCATTCTGCCCCTGTCCCATTCCGCTTCAGTCCCATTCTGCCTCAGTCCCATTCTGCCTCAGTCCCATTCTACCCCAGTCCCATTCTGCCTGAGTCCCATTCTGCCTCAGTCCCATTCTGCCTCAGTCTCATTCTGCCTCAATCCCATTCTGCCTCTGTCCCATTCTACCTCTGTCCCATTCTATCCCAGTCCATTCTATCCCTGTCATCGGTCCCGTCGGAAGATCTCACCATTCTCTTGATGTGGCTTCTGGAATTGCTCACCAAAATCGTCATTTGACTGGTAATGGCTGTTTTTTCCTGATGGCCGCTACATTTTCCCGATATTTGCAAAAAAAAAACAAAAATCAAAATGTAGGCATAAATAATAATGACTATATTTGGGCGATTGCCTCGCTGTTTATCCCACGCTCGGTACAAGTTTCATCCAATTTTGAACGCTTTTTGGCAATAATAATTAAGAGCTTTTTGATGGAAAAAAGTCCCAAAAAGACGGGTTTGCATTCAAATTTTAGGGCGATGCGGCGCCCAAACTTTGACTCCCCCATTTACCACAAGTCCGTGCACGTATTTTTTTAGACTTTCCACGTTTTGCCATGTTTAAATGAAAAGGATGCGAAGCAAATTTTTTCCCGGACCGATAGCACATCACCATGCAGCAAACTCTTTTGGCTGAAATTTCAACCTTTAGGAAGACACGTCAGATTGTTCTCAAATCGTGCGCTCATTTGGCCCGCATAATAGAAAATTCGGGCCAAGTGGAAAATTTCAATTATCTGAAAAAAATGCCGAACAACTCGGTAGTCATGCAGGTTTTTCCTATTGCTGACCAACCTCCATTCTTCGTTCTTGTTATTTTGGCATTATAAACATTCCCGTTTTTAACTGCGCATTTCTCAGGTGGAGAGTTTGGACACATATCGATGTCAAGACGAATTGTTTCGCCATTGACTGTCTGCGTGTTGCTTTCGGAGACACCTGAAAAAGAAAATTCCGAGTGTGTATGGACTTTCACAAGAGAGGTTTGTCAACTTTGCGTTGGAGGCTACGCCATGAGATTTTTCGTCACAAATGCAGCCATGCGGGGATAAAGCTGAAAGAAATTTGGCATATGCCTCTTTTCGTTAATTATCATCGAAAAACAAAACAATCCAATCATAACTACCATTGCGGCTAAAGAAAAGAATTGGAAAATTTGAAAGGCATGATGCTGTGAAGGCTTAGGCATTTTTCAGTTTGAATTGAATTCAATTGTTTATATTTAGGGGCTTGGCCCCGTTTCATATATGCAAAAACAGACTTATTATGCACAAAACAAACTTATTATGCAAGAGACAAAAAATGTTAGAAAGCACAAGAGAACATCATTCAAGACTCAACGAAAAAGCCTTAAAACGACAGCAAGTAGGTATCGGAGTGGAATTGGAGTGTAGAGCTGTAACAGGCGAACATAACCTAATGGATGGAGCTCCAAAAAATGCGTAAAGACGTTCTTTCAGCAGATTTATAGAAATTGGGGTTTTAAAAATGTTTGCGGGTAAAGAATTCCAGTCAGGAATCGTTCTCTGTAGAAAAGAAAATTTCTCAAGAGTTAGGAGTGGCTGGCTGAGCGCCATTTGTCGCCGCTTTGCGACGAGCACAAATGGTTCCGCCTTCGTCCGAAAAACTGTGTGCATGGTTATGACAATATTTTTTTGCGTTCTGAACATTAATCGTTGGGTATCCTTTCCAGGCGAATACGTGCCGCAATTGAATGGTGCACCGTCGGGTAAATGTCATAAAAATTGTGAAATTTTTAAAGACATTATCAACCATTTTGACAGACGAAAACAGAAGCTTTCAGATTTTTCCCGTTCTCAGCGATAAAGAAGGGTCCCGGTATCAAATTTTCCCGGCTGTAAGATGTCTGGACTCTGGAAGTGCCAAATAATTTACGTGTATGTTACTCAGTCAGTCAGTGAGTCAGGTAAGTTATTTTTTCCTTTTTTTGCTTCTAGCGCAGAGGTAAACGGAGCTATGTTTTTAGGCTCAAAACGTGACTATTCTGTCGTACGTATAAAAGACATGCCTATACTGATTTGGCGTATCCCGAATTTGCGCATGGCGGAAACGTGAAAAATAAAGCTAATCCAACCAGACCTAACTTATCTTACAAATCTAACCACCCGAATCCAGCCTACCCAAACATAAAGTGACCTTTTCATTTGTTTCAAACTTTTTCCCCCGTTTTTGGAGGGTCGCGACTTCAGCATGTGCACGTATTTCTAAGATGTCACTGAGTACCTGGCCTTCCCGCAGCAAAGCCAGGCAGATGGTGCTGCAAGTCTTGAACGCTCACCGGAGTTGAGCCAGCCAGACTGTTTGTGCCTATGGCAGCAATAAATGCAAAGGCAAAGCGTGCAAATGCAATGTCAAAACGCACCTGGTACAGAATTTCCTTCTTGACCTGAAGTCTATACGGTCAAAAAAAGAGACTCTATTTCCAGCATAAAGAAAATTCTGCACCTGTTTACTGTACATTACGCAGTTGTCATGTCTTGCGATCAAACATATTTCAACCGCATCACTGTTTAACTCTTCGAGAAATTACTTTTTCCCGTTGAAACTACATCACCTCTTATTCTATTACAGGCGGAATTTAACCACAAATTCGGATTTTTTGTGTTCAGGGCCTTTGTGCAATAATTATTGTTAGAGAATCGGAGAAAAATGAGTCAAAATCCGTGCACGAATCCAGAGGACGATGGGTGATTCGTGGCAAGGTGATGTGAGCAATAATTCCACTGTCCAATAAAATAATCTGGGATATTGGATGCGCTTTTATTTCAAAATTTCCTGACACGGCAATTATCCCTGGCCATGCTAGTGCGCAGCTGCTATCATCAGTTTTACAGTCCAATGTTGCTAAAATTCAACCAGTTAAGAATTGTGAGACCATGGCGGGAGCACGCCTGGTCCGAAATCTTTTTGAGTTCGAATGGCTTGCTAGAATAGGTTAGGTTAGGTTGGGATATTGTACTTTATGTTAGGTCAGTTTGACTTGGGTTTGATGAAGATTTTGCGAGATTAGCGCCATTCGATCTTAAAGTTTTTCGGACCGATGCATCCCGACCCAGACCATTTCCGATGCGCTCAATATTGCGGCAGCACATTTCCTACTGCACTGCCACTGGGTCTCAGCAGACAGAAGCGATTTCATCGCAGTTTTTCTAGCCAACAAAATACAAAAAGTGACGAGAACTTGAACGCTTTAGACCTGAGCCTCTATTGGAAATTTGGGAAATTCCGCAGATTTCTTCCCCTATCCGACCGGATGAAACTTACACGTTGTGGGTGGCATTGGAACTTGTCCATTGTTCGGCTGAAACAACCACGATAAAATCATTATAAATCCCACCCAATGAGATGTGTGATTGTCAAAGGTCCGCATCGTGATACCGCGCCAAACGTACTCTGGTTATGTGCGAGAATTTTGCTCATAAGCAGATTAGCAGTCTTCCATTCGGACCACGCAGAGAGAGAACTAATTTCTCGCGCAAGCATCGGTCCCTTATATACATTTTGGAATCAATGAAGGGCTGAAACTCAGGAGGCAGCCGGACCATGGGCCACAGCCTTGCAAGTGCGGGAGCCCTTTAGAATTTTGCATGACGGGTTTTGTTAGCGGCTAGGTTGTCGGAACTTTTGTTGTCATAGGCGAAGCTGCCAACTCAATCCATCTTTGCGAATTGCGAATCGCGAATTTTATCGCACGCAATTTTAAACAATGTTTCAGGTTCATCGCAACCGAAGGTCGTCGATGTGTGAACAACACATTGGCATGTGGGATGGTGTAATTATTGCTGATTTGAAGAAATTATCGAATTGTCAAATTACGATATGTTGCGTTTGTCGCAGACGTCAGGATTTCATGCATTTGACAACTTCTGATGTTTCAAATTGAAAATTGCCGTATCCTGTAGGGACATTCGAACATTCGTACAGGGCAAGTGTTTGGTAACAGCCAAGAGCAAAAAATTAAAATTGCTTTTTTATCATATTTTGTTATCTGGAACTTTTTTCAACTCTTGGGTGTCTATCCGCACACAGGGAAGTCCAAAAGCCTTTGGACATGGCAAAAGATTTAATTTGGTGTTTTGTCATCTTTTGTTATGTGAAATGTTTTCTATCTCTAACAAGATATGTCAGAACTTTAGTCGGAACTACATCGTGTATGATATGCGCATTGTTTTCATTTTTGAGCTAAGATGCAGTTTCAGATGACAAAGAGAGAAAATTTAATTATTTGCTGTTGCCAAAAACGTTTGGGCTATCCATATCTCCTTCCACAAGAAGACAAACTCAAATTGCTCCCGTGTTCAAGGAGGAAGCCAATTGCACCAATGAAAAAACAATAAAAACAAAGGATTAAAAAGCCTTAGTCGGAGAGTTGTTCTGCGATCATGCCCCTTTGTCTTTTCCTTCCGATTTTTTCATTTTTTTTTTTGATGGAGCACACATCTCTGGAAATTTCCATGCACTTCATCGGCCATTGCATTTTCGAGCACTTATCAGAAAGGACCGCAGTGCAGTGAACGGAAAATGTTTAACCTTGAACTTCAACCGAAACTCACAATATCGTCATCTTATGCGCAGAGACCTGTCCTTATAAAGTGGGGGCAGGCGACAAAATAAAAGGACGCTTAACACGAGATCAGACGAGGTAGATTCAAGCGAAGGTTGTTTTACACGCATTGCCTAGGTACTGTTTCAGCTTCACAAATTATGAAATGGCGCAAAATTTGCTGCCGTGTCCCAAGTCATTAGCACAAATGCATTTGACTGAGCCCCACGTTTTAAAAAGTTTCCACGCACTTTCCAGAACGGAAATCCGCTATTGTGATTGCAAACCAATAACAGGTATTTAGATTTTTTTGGGGTTGCCTGCCGCCGCGACATGATGCCGACATCAAGCAGCTGTGGAGAAAATTCAAACAAGCAATTTTTGCGAATTGTAAACACGCTTCTGTCACGCACGAAGCGAAAACATTGTTGCATCGGTTCACTGTCGCATCAGCCATTCTGCTTATTTTGTTCACAAACAAAAATGCAGACCTGTTCTGCAACCTGCAAAAGGCAGGTTGCAGAAAAATTCATGAAGGCATAGCTACGCTGACAGGCATTGGATGTGATGCCTGAAGCCCGACAGAGAATGCTTTGTTCTATTTCCCATAACTGAACAGGTTGGGTTATTCCATGGTGTGACATTTTTTCGTGTTTTGATAAAAAAAAAAGCATGAGATTAGCGTTTCAGCTGCGCAAGAAACCCTGCTTTGGATGCGAAACGAAATTTTTCCCGAAACAACAGGTAGCGCAATATCGCACAAGTGTGAAGTGGCAATTCTTGACATCTCGAAAACAAACCCCAAATAAAAATTCGAACAACATCCAAATCCAACTGCGAATTTTTGCCACTGAAAAATGGATCCCATTACATAAAATAGCAGAGTTTCAAATTCCGCAACTCCTGCATAGTCCAATAAAAAATATACGACTCATCAAAATATCAGAGGCCCCGGCCCCGATAAAAACTCGTGTGAACTTAAACTCGTGTAAAGGGGTGGACAAGGCACAAGCGGGCACAGTTCAGAACTCCAGTTCTGGATTGTCTCATTTGTCTCTTCTCTGCGATCAAAGGGGGAACAATTAAGTATGTCACTTGGGAATGCGTCAAAAATGGACAATCTTGAAACTTGGTGATGGAAAAGAAAGATGGTGGCCAATGTCGTTTTTGGCTTTTTTCTTTGCTTGTTTTTCTCCACGAACCCGTGAGACCACAGTGAACCACTGTTGAAAGTTGGGTTGGGTGAGGTTAAGTTGGGTTCGCTTCGATTAAGGAAAGGTTAGGCCATGTTAGGTCCGATTAGATTACGTTACAACAAAAAAGTTCAATAACGTAATCTGCCCTATCCCAATCTAACCTAACGTAATCTGAACTAACCTAACCTAACATACCTACTAAACCTATATCCAAACCAAACCTGTTATGGGTTGAGTGAAGAAAAGCAGGCAAAGAAAAAAATAACCAAAAATGACGTTGGCCACCCAGTACTTTTAATCCTTCATCAAGGGTTCCACAGAATGTCCCCTTATTAAGCGTGCCAACAGAGGTTCTCAGCTGTCCCGTTTTAATCGCATAGCACAGGGGGACATTCCAGAACCCAGCTAGAACCCCAGTTCTGGATTGTCCGCTGCCTGCGATAAAAGCGGGACAATCCAGAACTGTTGTGGATTGTCCCCGGTTCTGCATAGTCATCCGTTAATTTAGCTTACCCAAAAATCTAACAAATTTTGAAAGTTTTCAGTTGCAAGTGAACATATCCCCAATTGTTTCCGCGGTCATAAAATGGAGGATTTTTTTTTTTCAAAATACATGATGCTGTTGTCGGTATTGGACCTATAGCGGCTGCCCACGTAAAAAAATATACTTCCACCCGACAGAAAGTCAAATTTTGTCCGGCACCTTCTGCATCTTTGTACAGGCCAGGAAATAGAGAAAAGGCTCCTTATTTCCAGGAATTTTTCAGGAATTTTTGCACGGTAAAGGAGCTTGTGTTGACAAGAAAATATTCAGTTCCAACTCCGTTTCGCCGGAAATTCGCATTTTCAAAAGTTGGGCCAATTTGATGGTCAAGTTGGCTGACATATACAAGTGTGCCATGTTCTCGTAAACCGTTCTCCGTGCCGACAATCCGCCTAGACAGGAATTTTGTGCTAAATTTTACCGCAACCGCTGAAAAAGAATTCTGATCCATCTCGATTTTTCCCGAAATTCACATTTCTAACAGGTCTGCCAAGCGTGATTCGTTTTCTTGTTATTCCTTCGGTAATATCGCTGAAATATCGCTGAAATATAAAAGTTTTTGTGCAATTTTTCAGTTTGATGAACAGGTGTCGTGTTTTGAAATCAAAATGCCACTCTGGGTGTCAATATCGGGTTTTCTCTCCAAAAAGAGATGGACTCCCTCCTGCAACCAGGGCAACCTCAAAATTCTTTCCACAAACGACTTTCAGTCTTTCATCCCATGCCATACATTAGCTTAACGTTTGCTTAACGTTTGCTCATATTAACTGCCGCTCTTTGTGCAACATCTCTAAACAAGCTGAGTTATCCTCCCTCCTCCATCAGTGTCAAATAAAAATTGCTTACCTAAGCGAAACATGGTTTACGAACGCCATAAATTCATGTGAATTGTTTTTAACAGATTATATTTTATATCGCAGAGACAGGGCGACTGGACAACGAGGGGGTGGGGTGGCATTGTGCATCCATAAGTCCATATGTAGTCGGCAGGTCACCTTCCCTTTCGACACCCACCCTTCCACGGAGCTACTGTGGTGCGAAGCTTATCTCACAGCACTTGGTTGTAAGACTGCTAGATGGCACCCTCTTGGTTGCTTTTACTGTGCCCCCAACGCAATTCACGAAGATTTAAACTTTCGGGATCTCTATAACACTGTTGACTTTATGCTCAGAGGTGCCTCCGGAAGTTGTGTTCGTGATTTAATACTTGCCGGTGATTTTAACTCCCCCAATATTGATTGGGAACTATCATCAATTGCAAATCGCTCTGCACCACATGGAAGAGAAGACCTGCTCCTGAACATTTCAGAAACTTTCTGTCTCACTCAACACGTCAAATCACCCACCCACTATTCCCCCAACGGTCTGGGCAAAATATTGGACTTGGTCCTCAGCAGCTCCGAGTCCATGTCTTTTCATACAAGCATCAAGCCAGGTTTGTCCGACCATGAGCTAGTTCTGTTTACTGTGAATTGTGAGAACCCGCCGCTGCCGC